>AWOL01S0093613.1:0-11608 GCA_000715115.1 Nicotiana otophora | reverse complement strand
TACACTGCTTAACCCATGAGATAGGGAGAAGGGAGGGATCCCTTGTAAATTTGATCAAATGATTTCACTTTTTTACTCCGAGAAGCATATTAAATTTAACATTCCAAATAAGACGCACTCTAATCCAGGTTGAATTCCTCCAATTATATTTTGGACACGGTGAATTTGTTTCCAAATATTCATTGACACAGAGCAAAACTTCACATGCCATTAGTACTTCCAGTAAAAGCGCACAAGAAAATTTCAAGATACTACGGCTAACAGATAAATGTATTAGTCCCCCTTAGACCCATAAAAGTCTGCTAACTCATGCTGATTTCCATGCAGCACTTACACAAGCCTTCTAAAAATGAAGTACATTCTCAGTTCTAAAGACCAAGATTTTGTAATTTGATCATTTATCTTCATGTCTTCTCTGTCATCTCCATGTCTTTTTTGACTAGATAAATTGCTTCTTCTCAGTAGCATAAAATATTATTTGTCTGATCCGTCTCAGTAGCAAACTATAAAATGCTCTCGTCAGCGATTGAAAGCAGATAAGTGCATAACACCAAAAAGGAGAAAGAAGAAGAATGCATAATAATGTAAAGATGGAAGTAACAAGCAATTTTCTTGAATATAGGGACTCAAGAGTGAGTTTTCTATACCATTTGCAGAAGTTGAGAAGCTCTCTCCTTCAACTGCGGAGCTCTTGGCAAGAAAGTCTCATGATGTTGAAGTTCCACTGGAGCAATCTTCTTCATGAGGCCCAGTTTATCATTTAACCGTATCTTTTCCCAATTGCCAAATCCATGATAATGAATTCCCAAAAGCAGCCTGGCATCATCCTCTACCAAATAAAGGAGTTAAGGCGACCATAGAGAATATTCCAAGATAGAAAGGGGAATGAAAACGGAAAGAACAAGAGATGAACAACAAAAAAGGCTTCAACTTACTCTGGTTCCAGCCACAGCCTTTAGACCAAGTTGCAGGTTTTAGATAAGACAAAGCACGGAACTGTGAGACGGGATCCTCATACCGAGAAATACGCTTTGCTAGAAGTTGAAGTTCCTCGACACGGCCCAGTAGTTCATCAGCCTTCACAGGAACACCAAAAAAATCTAAAAGTGGCCCCTGAAGGTGAAAGCACACGAAACGTCAGCTCAAGAGCGTCATTGCTCAATTCTCAAAATTACATTATGAACCAATATACAGACCTTTGGGTCAACAACTTCACCTTTAACTGCTTCTCTGCAACCATCAATTAATGAGTCAAAAAGCTCAACTTGAGCATCGGTTGGCGCCGCTTCAACTGCCCCACCAACCTCTGCTGATATTAAGCCAATTTGGCTATCATTCCCAAACTTCTTGACCTAAATCAATGAAAATAACAGATTAATGGTTCTGATATCTACACAATCAAATAATTGATCAAGACGAGATTTTACCATGAAGAAAACACATACAGACGGAAAGAAAAGAAACTTAACCACACAATTTAGGGAACAGAGGAACTATCTACTCCAACAAATACATTTTACAATAAACATAAGCACATAATTAATAAACCCTACCGCACGGGAAAAACGAGTGGCGTCTCTCTTTGGCAAGTTCCCGTAAGACCATCCTCTCACTTGAGCGGTAGCACCATCAATTGCCGGAAGCATGCAGTTAGAATCTCCCTTGCGACGTTTTGGGAACCTTTCCTGAGCATCAACACCCTTCTTTCTTTTATTAGTTTCTACCAGAGGGCTAGCTTCTGCATAACTCTTTATATTTCGAGCAGCTCGAGGAGCCAAAGACTCCTATTTAAAGAAAATATCACAAAAAAAATTATCAGTATAAGAACCACTACAGAAATGCACACAGCACTATGAAAGTAAAATTATATACTTCAGCTTGTCCAACAGCATCTGGCTTTATCCACCGACTCCAAAAAGATGCATCATCTTCAGCACCACAGAAATTGGCAACCTGCATACATAAATTGCAGGACAAACACAGGTTATACAGGGAACAAAGAAGGAAAAAAAGGTGAAGTCTCAAGCAGGCCTGACCTCCAATCTAAGAGAAATAAACAAAACTTAGCAGGAAGAAAAAGCAAGAAAAGGAGAGAAAGGAAAAGCAAAGAAAAGACGTGGCACATAAGTAGGAGAAATCCAAACAGAAGAATCAGAAAAAAGGAACAGCAAAAATGTCTTCCAGAAGGCAAATCTTTACTTGCCTTGAATGCACTCAGCAACTCATTTCCTTCCTCTGCCTCAGCTCCTTTCTCTTCAACCTTTTCAGCCCGGTCAAGAATTTCATCAATATCCATACTAAGAAGCCTCTTCTTGCTCTCTTCATCATTCTTGTCTTCCTTAAATAGTTCCTCAGCCCCAAACCTCAAGATTGCAGAGAGCTCATTCTACAAACACACCAGGCAAACAGTAATATATAAACTATCTAAAAGGTCAAATAAGTTCTAACAGTCAACTTGCTAATCTAATTTGATCTTCACCATATTATTTGAGTTCCGTCTATATCATACCTAACAAAACTTAACATTAAGTCATCAAGATATTAGTGACTCTACCACTGATATCCTTACCTTATCAAAGAGACTTCCTTTCTTGGTTTCTTTCTTCTCTAATTTACCCTCCGCATTCAGTTTCTGAATCACCAAATGGTCAAGAACCTGCAAGTAAAACATGACCAATAAAATCATCATACCACCAATAAATATAAAATGAAAAGGTTAGATAACTAACGAGACACACTTGATCTCTCAACAACATATTATGTAACATCGAAAAATAAGAGCATTTCAAACATTCAAAGGCACCCATATCTTGTCATACCATCTTCTTCTTAGCCCGTTCCAGAATATCTTCCTCCACACTTTTACTTGTAACAAATCTGTAGATGTTGACAACTTCTTGCTGCCCTATCCTATGAGCTCTACTCATTGCCTATTAGGAGAAACAAAGATGATATAGCATAAAAGAGCATGTTAGACAAGGCAATTTTCACAAAATCCATTTTTTGATTTGGCTCATGGTAAACCTTTATTCAACACACACATAAATAACAAGTTTGTCCGAACCTGCAAGTCATTTTGGGGATTCCAATCAGAATCAAAAATGATAACTGTGTCTGCTGTTGCAAGATTTATACCCAATCCACCAGCTCGTGTTGAGAGAAGAAAACAGAAGTCTTCACTACCAGGTGCATTAAAGTGGTCCATAGCCTGATGGCGTAACTCAGCCTTAGTACTACCATCAAGCCGCTGATATTGGAACCCTTTGATAGACAAATATTCTGCCAGTATATCCAGCATCCTAACCATCTGCAATCAGAAGATGATTGACAGAACTTACTCAGCTAGTTAATTGCACAGGTGAATGTCACCATGACTTAGGGTAAGCCTTGAACATGCCATCTACAACAGTTCCTACGGCTACATTATGCTTCTCCCCGAGAGTAAAAAGATAAATGCTCTCTCTAGATTTAAAGCAACCCCATAGTTAAAAGAAGTTACCTACCTGAGAAAATATCAACACTCGGTGCTTCGTCTCATGCAATCTGTCCAGCAGCTTGTCGAGTATAACAAGCTTACCACTGCTGAGTATAATTCTTTCCAATTTTGTGCTGCCAAATGCATCCCCACCATACCCATGGTCCGCACTTTCAAATAAAAATGGGTGATTGCAACATTTCTTCAACTCCACCACAATATTTAAAAGTGAAACCTAGAAAAATCACAAGGCCAACATAAGCAAAATAATACGTAGTTCTTTATGTTGCATATCAAGAAATTAATCTGCAATGTAGACAATTACTTCAGTATGCATTATGCATAGGTCACTTAATATTATCGAACGTATAAGTAGAACTCACTGGAAGATCATGTAACTTCTCTTCCTACTTCTGCCATACTTGGTCATGAAAACTCATGTTTATGGAGAAAAAAAAAACCCATGCTGCCGCTCATTTAAATCAAGATCTCTAGTTTGGGAGGATTAAATGTGATACATATTGGTAATGCTATTATTTATTCTCCCTCACAAAACGAAAGAAAAAGATTTGGTGTTTGGACCACATCAACCACTACCCAAAAAATCAAAGGTTTCAGTTGTTTATCTACAAATTGTGCAGGTAAACTCATGATGATCAATTTAAATGATCCCAGACAAGGTAAGTAGTTACAAAACTTTGAAGAAAAATATAAGAAAAGAATTAAGATAATACAGCAAGGAAAATAACCATTCCGTATGAAGGAATAGAAGATTCATGAGACTCCTTTAACAACCTGATTCCCGCGAACACCTTTATTCAAATCATGAAAATTCCGTTCCAAGATCCATTTGTAATACCTACCAAATATAGCACATTGAAAATGAATGAATGACGAAAACTAGGCACAACAACAATTTTAACTAAGTATAAATTAAGTCATTAGGCATTACTGTTTCTGAAGCGGTGACATCTCAACCCTAAGAATTCGTTCAATCTTAGGAGGAAGTGACTTCTCCACATCTTTTATGACCCTCCTGAGAATGTGAGGCCTCAATTCCTTGTGAAGATTTGCAAGCTACAATACAACATAATATCCTCTTAAAAGTTGTATACCAATGCAAAGGTCACCAGACTATCAAAATTGCATCAACAGAGAAAAGACAACTAGGATAATAACATTTCTAAAGATACCTCCATTTCATTAAACGAACTAAGATTCTTATAATTCTGAACAAAATCATCCTTGCTCTTGAACTTATCAGGATCAAGGAAGTGGAGTAAGGCCCTGCCAAGGTCATGAACAAATAGACACATTAACCAACTTAAGATATATATAACCTCACAAAAGCTTCACAAAATGACAGATGTTTCGTTCATTTATTTCTTTTTTGGGGGGGTAAAAATGGATATTCTCTTTTAACCAGTATGCAGAGGCAAAACGAACAGGCAGGAATAAGACACTGTAGATGTTACAGGAGAGAAAGATGAACTAGAAAAGAATTGAATGCATTTCTACACCAAAAGAAACAGAAAGAGACAGGTTGGAGGTTACAGAATAAGCAAAAAAAAAAGGCATATTGATTAGCTACTCTTGACAGAAGGAGAATACCACCTCAATATTCAATTCTAAAGCAAGCCAAAAGTGCTTGTATGGATTTTACTTTTCCTTCTGTTTTTTTGGATAAAGGAGGGCTGATTATTTCTTTATACAGATAGGGTAAAAGCAAAAAGGACTTCTTTGACAGAAAAATGCAAGATTGGGCTTCCACCAACCAACATAGAAAAGAATATTTATTTTGAGTAGTCATCAACAAAAATATTTATTCAAAAAAGAAAGAGCAAATATAAAAGTTGTGTCCTATAAATGCTTAAAAGAACATCTTAATTTATACAAGGAACACACAAGTACACCCTGTGGCAAGTGAGACAACGACGTGTTAAAGAATGTGAAATAATGACTTTGGAGATACTTGAAGCTGAAACAATTGAACATTCTTGGAGAATGGAACTTGAGAAACTGTCTCAGCATTCCATCTCATCTCTAATACCTATGACCTATCACATCCATTGCATAGAGGCAATACCATAATCAGTTTTAAGAGGCTACTTGACACTTCTGACATTGTATCCTCTTTTTTTATTGCGGGGAAAGGGGCAGTTTTGAGTCAATGCCCTGACTTCAGTGTTATACTATGCTTAAAAGATGAAGATCTGTGTTCGGTCTAGTGGTAAGAGCGCAGCAAGTGGAGAACTGTGTCTAAATACCAGACAAAAGCCTGGTATTTAAGTGGAGAAGGGTAGAGAGCCGGGCCCACTATCCACTGAGTTTCGAAAGGTAAGCCACTGGCCCTCGGGAATTTCTCGGTTATCAAAAAAAGATGAAGAACTGTGTCTAAATGCTAATGCCATTAGGTGGTAGAATGCAAGTAATGATCAGTTCAAGAGAGAGTATCTAAGTTTTGATGGATCAATGGATATTAGAGGAGTAGTTGCTGAAACAATGTAGGCAATACAGACTCGAATTTCAACCTGGTCTTCTCCAAACCATTCAGCTAGGCACATTCTCTCAACCTCTTGCTGTTCTGGTTCTGCTTATCCCAACCCAATCAAATAATAATAAGCATTAAAAACAGCAGTACTGGACACTAGTAAGATACAGGTAACGAAACGTTATCCTATGCGCTTCAGGGCAAATAAACTCTTGCTGGATAAAGAACTTCTAAACATAATCAGAGTCGCAAGAAAACTCAGACATTACATTACATTTATAATAGTCCTGAAAAACTTGGTATATCTGCTGCTTAAGAACATTCTATTACCATCCCAACCAGATTAACAAGAAGACACTGCTCACAAACAACAGTTATATTCCACACAATGAATTAATCAATAAAACCTCAAAGTAAAATCAAATAAAGAAATACAACATAAGAAGAAAAAGCTCCTACCATAGTTCTTCAACACTGTTCTGCAATGGAGTACCAGTGATGAGCAGCTTGTTTTTCGTGCTAAACTCCTAAAGATACAAAGTAAATCCAAAAAGCAAAGAGAGCAAATATTTGAGTGCCCAGATATGCAAGTAACAGATACCTATTTGAAAGAAACTCAGCAGGAGAAGTTATCATACCAAAAGCGTTGTATAAAGAGAAGCCTCGCTATTCTTTAACCTATGTGCTTCATCAACCATAAGGTAATTCCACCTTATCTTTGAAAGCACTGCCTTGTCCTTCAATAGTACCTCATAAGTGGTAAGCAGCGCATCAAATTTGATAGTCCTGCCAGCTTTCTTATCATTGTAGAATTCATATTGTTGACAAACCTGCAGAGATCACAGGCAAATCAAATAATATGATCTTGATGAGCAACAGCAGAACGTAATATCTATTCAACTAAACTAAGAAATAATTAAGTATAAGAAGCACGGTGCAGGAAAACCATATAAAACGGAAGATTCTCCCACATTGCAGTATATAAAAAAATGAGAACAAATCAAGCGCACACTAAGTCAGTTATCATAAATGAGGAATGTCAAGATATCTGACAATAGCTTTTGGAGAGAAACACGGAGCAATCTCACAGTTAATAAAGGTTATTCAAGCTGCTACAAGCTATTGCAGAAACAAGCTGGTTGCCGGGATGCTGATTGGCCATGGAAAATTATTTGGAAATCACGAGCTCAAAGTGTCCTGTTCCGGGTGAGTTGCAGCTAGGAATGCTTGTTTGATGCAGGACAAACTCCAAAGAAGAACATTACCCCTTTGCAGTAGATGTTTTTTCTGTGAAGGCTCTTAGGAATGAAATTGTCAGTTATTTCTCCATAGTCACCAAGTCTGGTTCATCTGGTCTTTTGTTTTTTACCCCTTTATGGTAATTCGGGTCATGCCAGGAGACGTTAAGAGTTTACTACAGAGTTGGCAGGGGGAGAGAGTTGATAAAAGATGGAAGAGTGCTCATCTTTGCATTCTGTGGGCGGTTTGGCTGGAAAGAAAGAAAAGATGTTTTGAGGGAAAGATAGATCACACTTCTTTTGTTAAGCATATATGTCTACGGAACTTATACTTGTGGTGTAAATTTCATATGATAGACAGCAAACAAGTTTGGACTTTTGGATCGTATGGGTCCTGTAATCCGTAGTAACCTGCAATTCCCCTGCTTTATTGTACTTTTCTTGTACCTTCTTGGTACGGACTTCTAATGAATTTTACATTACCATATAAAAAGGGGGTTTATGCAAAAATACTCAATCTCCAACCTAAGAGATAATTCAAGGAGCACAGACAAGATGTTTGTTACTGCATGCACTTGGTAGAGGGTCGAGCTTGTATAAGATCATCAACCTTTAGCATTTAGCTCATATGTCAGGACTTGTTCCATCATCTAAATAAAATACAAATTACATCGAAAAAAGAATCCATATCCTTCTGTAGTAGGAGGCATACATCACAATTCACACCCAACAAAAAAAGACCACGTGATTGGCGCAGACAGCATATCAAGTAAAATAAGGACGTTCACACATGTAAACTAAGGATGAACAGAGAGTAGTAGAAAAATCACACACAAAATGTGCTTGAATATCATCAAATAACTTTCCTGGAAAAAGAATACAGATATCATTTCCGTAGAGCCATTAAAGTTAACAACTATGTAACTAGATAATTACCTAATAAAACAAAATACAGCGTGATTGCTGTATAACCCAGACTTACCTCACGACTTGCACGTGCTCCAACATAGACAATCACATTCACATCAGGCAGCCATTTCCTAAATTCTTTTGCCCAATTGGAGAGGGTTGATAATGGGACAACAACCAGAAATGGTCCATGAATTTGCTGAGCATTCTGCAGGGACAATATAACGACCATGTTTACCAAAGAAGAAGTGGCAATATTTTGTAGAGCATAAAGCATAGAGAAGCCAGCACCTGTAGAAAACCGAGCATTGAAACAGACTGAACAGTTTTACCCAGACCCATTTCATCAGCTAATATAACATTAGTATCATTCCTCCAACTGTGCTGTGAAAAAGACATATCAGGAGGCCAAAACTAGTGGGAAGGAAACATATTGCATACATATTTAACCATAACGCAGAGCCAACTTCATTACCTGTTAACCAGAAAATTCAAGCCTTCAAGCTGATAATCTCGAAGTTTCCCACCCTTTAACCATTCAGGCTGCTCTTCAAGCTTCCTCAAACTTCCTAATAAGGTATCGGTTTTAAATTGACAATGACATCGACATTCAACAGGTAACAACAACAACAACAACAACAAAAAACCCAGTGTAATCCCATAAACATGTAACAAGGAACACAATGAACTATATTGTAAAGAATACAGATGAGGTAGGAAAGGCCTGTTCCAATTTTGCCTTTAAGAACTCGACACAACAGAGACAGAGATATAGAAGTATGGAATGACGAGTTGAAATTGGATACGGTTGACGTTAATGACAGGCTAAGAGGAGGTTAGAGTAGACATATGAAAAAGGAAAAGAAGTAAACACCTCTGCTCTTTTTCCGCTGGAAATCCACTGATTTCCCTTGTACCAAAGTGGCAGCCTCACGAGCCTGCAATTTGTATAACGGTTAAAAATATTGAATTTAAAACATTGAAGAAGGAAGTACTCTCACCATGACCAAAACAAACTAGATCAAATACATATAAAAGATAACAAAGAAACCATGAAAATAAATAACCATTAAAAGGCAGATATGACATGAAGGCACTAAATTGACTTATCTAGAAAAGGAAAAATGAATATGACCGACAGCTTTTAGTTAATTATAAGAAAATGTGGTGGAAGAACAAAAGTTTGCAAAGTAACATACTATCAGGGATAGGATGCAAACAGAAAAGAAGTACATTACTCGCTTCCTCACAGAAGACTTCTATTCCTACACCCCAATTTCGATCACAGTTTAAAGAAACAAGATCCCAATATCAGTTCTCGGGATGCCAAGATTAAACTGTAAAGTAGTAAATCAACCTTCTTGACTTTAAAGACGGTGAAGAAAATAGACCTCATGAGGTAAAGAATTGTCCAAAACCATAAGGAACAATAGCCCTTCCCTCAACTGATGTGGCACACTCTAACACTTCCCCCCACCCCCCTCCGTATGGCCTGGACTATACATCTGGGGCTGGACAGTATGACATGGGGACACAATATTGAATAAACCAAGAAAAGGAATGCGTTTGACTCAAAATACCATGACACGAGAGGGGACCTTGGCCTAACCCAATCCTAAAAGCTAGATCAAGAGGTGAGAATTGTCCACGACCAAAAAGAAACTACAGCTTCAACCTATGTGGAATGCTCTAACACATACACCTACGCACCCACCACCTCCTTGCCGTACTCCAAAACTGCATCTAAATTGTGGATAACATAACATGGGGGGTCCAACAATGGAAAACACAAGTAGAAAAATGGGTGTCTCTTATATTATGAAAAGAAATGAACAGTCCAACTCAACCCAAAAGTT
The DNA here is from genome assembly GCA_000715115.1 of Nicotiana otophora. Classification (NCBI taxonomy): domain Eukaryota; kingdom Viridiplantae; phylum Streptophyta; class Magnoliopsida; order Solanales; family Solanaceae; genus Nicotiana; species Nicotiana otophora. The sequence continues at coordinate 1,639 of AWOL01S0093613.1, read as the reverse complement.
AGCTCATGAGGTAAGGATTTCCCAAGACTGTATAAGGAGACAACAGGCCAACAGCCCATTCACCTAACCAATATGGGTACTCTAACAAAGACAATCTAACTGGTCACTTACCAGAATATAAAAGTACCTTACCTGTTATTGAGAGACCAAACTTTCCTATGTGATCTTCTCCATAAATAAAATTGGTGACATGCTGATTTCATTCATCAGATAATTTAAAGCAGCAAATACGGCATGCTCAAGTTTNTCTCCATAAATAAAATTGGTGACATGCTGATTTCATTCATCAGATAATTTAAAGCAGCAAATACTGCATGCACAAGTTCCTCAAACACTTCTCCAGAAACAATAGGTATTCAAATATGTTCAATCATTGGTTTCACACTATATGCTAACAGTAAACTATATACGATGATATACATTAATCATATCTACACATTACAGCCTTACTCAAGGAAATGAAGGAACTAATCAGTAATGCTGCAAAACAGGAGACTGATCAAAGAGTGATATGGCATAACCATAAAGAATATGCTACCGAATTGCTACCTTGTACTCATCGATGGCATCTTGAGCAAAAGCAATATCAACATCCTTCTCCCTGAGATAACATGAAGGAGACCCACTAAGCACTTGCAGTTTATACAGCTAAAACTAAAACATAATATGTTCTGCAGATAAAACAAATAACAAACAATCCAAGGCAGGGAGAGGTGAGAAAAGACAGAAGTACACACAGTTAATAAACCATTCTTCTGCAGGTAGACCTCAAGAAACATTGCCCATGAACAAATCAACAGGCAGGTCAAAAGAACAAATAGAATGACACAAGTGCACAAAAATTTGCTTACCAAGTTGCTTCGGCATAAGATAGCCCTTTCCATTTAACTAAATACTCTGGCACCACGTTACCATAACCATCTTTGCTGATTCTGTCTGCGATAACTCTCTCAACCTAAGGATTAATTGACCAAAATAAACATTAAGAGCTGTGTGAACTGTGCATTGAGGCGACAGAGGTCTCTAGAAACAACAAACCTGACTGTTCTGTTTGATGATATCCAAGTCCATTTCCTTGCTCACATCATTTACCTCGATCTAATGGACAACAGAAAAATGGGCCATAAGAGAGGATTTTGCAAATAAGTAAAGCAAATCCTGCAGCTAACTACAAAATATCAACAGCAATAAAGCATCAGTCGTTTCTCTCCGTATCCTCTTAGAATCAAATACTTTAAGAACCAGAAAAATCTCTTTGAAGCAAGCCAAACTTTGGGGGATGGGGGTGTTTAGAGGAAACACTTATACAGTTAAACTGCAAGGAGCTCCATCAACAGTTATGGAAACATAACTTTTCCAGCCCATCTGAAAGTTGGTCCACTCATACTAATCACTACTTATGCCAAGGATGAAATAAATCTCCACTAATGAAGCAGAGTAATAGGCGATATTCCTTTCAAGTGAATACTCAAATTCCACTTTGGGTTTGCCAAAGACACGTAAAGATATCTGATCTTCTTTAAATTCTGTATTCCCATGGCAAAAAATAAATGTGTGTGTGTGTGTGTGAGAGAGTGAGAGAGAGAGAGTCCAGCAGCTAAGATTCTAGTATTACTGTGGACCCAAATAATTTTCAATT
>AWOL01S0093594.1:0-13433 GCA_000715115.1 Nicotiana otophora | reverse complement strand
AAGTTAGGAGGGAATTTGGGTGGCTTTTGAGTAGAACCAATGAATGAATGAAAGGTGCACTTATATTGTAAAGAATACACCACTAGCAGGAATGGTAGAGAAAAAAAGTATTGTTGAAAAGAAAATAAATGTAGCAAAAGAAAATAAGAATATCTTGCCCCTGCTAGTGGGTATAAAGTAAAGTAGTGCTTAAAGAAAGAGGAAATACTTTGGGCATAATATTATTTGTAAAATTACAGTTGGGTTGAAGAAATATGCGCTTAAGTTAATTTTGTGATGTGTTAAAATGCTTAGGAGGGTCAGTCACTATTCTCAAATTTATCCTACCCGTCCTTTAGCCCACATTATAATCAGAAAAAGTCCTAATCAATTTTATATCGAGCAAGCCTACATTAGTAGAGGTTTACATAATGGGCACGCGTATGGTACTTTGTGCTTGCATGTGACTTCTTTGCGAGAGTGCGGGGTTTCTTTGATATATGTGAGTCCTTAAAATATATTTGAGCATTTGATTCGAATGTGTGGATTCAACTTACTCTCTTGTTCTTATTGTGAGGGCACATGATTTCGCAAGGGATAAGTGACATTATTAATTAGATTTCTCTATGATGTTAAGTGTTCAAGCCATGAATGCATTGTAATATTAAGTCGGTGTGTGAGGTTATGATTGTTATAAGCATGTTGTCTTGTTGTTGAATAAATTTTTGAAGTATGGCATAAAGTAAAGGGAAGTGTGTATTGAAGGCATATTCTAAAGCTTAATTGTTGCTATCAACCATAGTCATAGGTATGGTGTGCTTCAGATGTGCTAAAAGAAAATAAAGTGCTCAATGTTAGTGTGAATTGGTGGTTGACTCGAGGACGAGCAACGTTTAAGTATGGGGTGGTGATGTTCGGCCAAAATGCTATACCTTTAGCACATTACTCGCCCTATATTTTGTTGATTTAGTGAATTATTGTGCGACATTTGAACTAAATTATGTTATTTTATGTGTAGAAATATCGGAAGAAATATTCGAATGAAAGTTGCACAAAAAGAGGACAAAAATGCAAGAAAAGAGTGCAAAAGCATCAAGTACCCAAACCGTGCTACAGACCAGGCTTCGCAAGGTCTATAGCCAGGTTGACCACGCTATAGACCAGACTTCGCGAGGTATATAGCCAGGTAGACCGCGCTATAGACCAGGCTTCGCTAGGTCTATAGCCAGGTGATTAAAAGTCGCGGGTTAAAAGATTCTGACCCGGATTTGGACTCAAGGACTTCGACCCTAACATATAAATACTTTCCATATGAGTTGAGAAAGGGCGGTACACTATTTTGGAGAAGCAAAAGGCGAGATAGCACGGTGGAGCAAGAAGCAAAACGAGTTTTCCTTCCGTTCATCTCTATACTTTGTAGTTTAATGTCTTTAAACATCATGGTGATTGTTGATACATTTATGAGTAGCTAAACTTTCTAATCTAGGGTTTGATGGAACTGATTGGACGATGATTTACTACTACATTTAATATATTTTTGCCTTTGATTTTTCTTTACTTGTTCAACTATATTTTTATTGTTGTTGATTGAAGAACTCTCAATTAACTGTGCCTATTTAGTGTGTATATTGCTCGAGAGAGAGAGTACACATTTAGGTAGTTGTCGAACAACATCACTCCTAATGTATTTGAGAGATCAATACAGAGGGTTTAAAGACGGGATTATAGATAACAAAACCTTAGTGCGATCGCAGTGAGCGGTAAATTAGAGCCAACTAGCGTAGTTAGAGAGAATGCGTCTAGTAAATTGTGGTAGTTACTCGAGAGAGAGCTACGACACCCAAAGTACTCACGATTGGTAGAGAATACTTAGATGAATTTATAGGTAACGTGGTGGGGGAGATTCCGACAATAGGGGAAATCATAACCCTAGACTTTTCCAATTCTTGTCTACAATATTTACTCTGTTAGTTATAAATTACTGTATTTTAATTACTTTGCTCTTAGTTAGTAAACATTCAAATCGTTATTTAATATTTCTGAAGGTTGAATACTTGAATTCGTGCGGAACTAGTGGTTGTAATTAGTAGGTTAATTCCCGGTGATATTCGACTTCGGAGTTGTAAACCGGATTATATTTGCAACGACCGCTACACCTTTTAGGAGGCATATTTAGGCGTGATCAAGTATACAAAAAATATTTGCCATGCTTGTGGACAAAAAATCATCTGTTATCACACAAAAAATCATCTGTTATCACACAAAAATCACTATTTTAATTTTATCACTTAAAAATCATCCAACTAAATCCTTATTAATTCAAAAATAAAATTGGAATTTTGGAATATGGTGAGCACAAGCACAACCATCATTGTTAAAGGTTTCTCAATGCTTATCAACAACAGCAGGTCCAATTGCAGGGCAGTGGCGGAGCTAGAACTTACATGTTACGGGTTTGGCCAAATTCAGTAACTTTAATCCATTGAATATGTACAATCTATTGAATATGTGCAAATTATTAATTTAGAACTTAGTAAATTAAACGGACTAGATTCTTAAACCTATAAACTTTAAATTCCGGCACTGCTTTCATAGGCCTTCGCTCTTTGTTTCTTATGGGAAAATTGCCTTCTGTAGTGACAAAGCAAGTGAGAATGTGAAGAAACCAGCCACTCGACATCCTTGAATAGGAGCACATATCCTATCAATTGTGTAACTTCCGCTTTTTATATTGTTCATTTCTTGATTGTTTTTTTAATCCATTGAGACGAGAAAGGGGAAAAAAACCGAAACTAAAGACGATAACACATTAAAAGGGCAGCCCGGTGAACTAAGTTCCTGTTATGCGCTAGGTACGGGTAAAGGCCGGACCACAAAGATCTATTGTACGCAACCTTAACATGTATTTTTGAAAGAGATTGTTTTCACGGCTCGAACCTGTGACCTCCTAACGATAACACATTATTGAATAAAAAATGATGCATCTATCATCTAAGAGCTTTAAATCTAAGATTCTCAAATGATCTTATATCAAAATTTTAAAACGATAAACTAAGTTTTATCTCATTTAATAAATTGGTAAGAGAAAAGGAACCACTTTTAAATTGTGAAAAGATCATTCAAGATGTGTGGAAAAGGAGATAATTTGAAAATGACGGGGTGGTCTCTCCCAAAGAAAACAAGTTTGTTGTAATATCCTTAGTAAAATGTTAACTAACACAATAAATTTGCAATCATTAGACCGCAACCTCAACTCAACCAATATTAGTATTGGGACCGATATATTTTCTATCCGGTGTTTGATATTTGTATTGTGACTCGACTAAAAGTTGAATTTGTACCGAAATTCAGAAAGTTTCACATTTGAGGGTAAAGTACTCCCTAACAAAGGCGACTCCACACCCAAACTCGACATCCGATTTAAGAATGAGTAAGTACTTACTACTCTATCAAATAGTTATGCATGTCCATTTGTATATATCTAGCAAGTAGTGACATAAGAGAGAAAGGAACTCATCCCCAAGGCCCCACAGTCGAAAATAAATAATTATAAGATCTACTAAATTATGAATTAATAACTATCTCCTATGACACTTGTGTATCTCTATTCTCGTTTTGTACATAATAGAGGTTGATTTCATATTATTTTAAGTTTTGAGTAACTTACACATTCGATAAAAGTTTGACCAACTAGCTTGTTGGATAACACATAATTCGAAAAAACAAATCCAAACACATGGCAAAACAATAAAAATACTTTTAAAGTAACTTATTAATTATGCCGAAAGAGGCGTATGAGAATGCATCCGAAAATATACTTATTTTTTGTGCATAAAGTTCATCTCTAAATACTTTTTGTTTCTTTAGATTCTTCAAGTTATTGTCGTCCAAAGGCAAAAGTTGGTCAAATTACAAAGCATTACTCAGAAATTACAAAGCATTAGTCATGCGTACGTGGTTCAACATAAAGTCAGCATACAATGGCCTACAGATCTGCCTTTACACCTCAAGATGAGATGAAAAAAAAGTAACTGCTGCCTTAAAAGAGAAGTTAATATAATACAGACAAGCACAAGATCTGTTGGCCCTACGCACAGATTGAAATCTTTTAATGTGTAACGAGAGTCTATCCAAAACAGTTTCTCTAACTTCACACTATAGAGATAAATTCTGTCTACACACTATCCTCCTCATACCTCACTTATAAAATTACATTAAATTTGTTGTTGTTGTTGATAATGTGCATTAATCAACTACGGTTTAATGATAACAACATATGTGAAGACATGTGTCATAACACTGTGTACGGGTAAGTTTTACTGGATAAAATAACATTAACATCCAACCAAAACAACTTGCTTCTCACTAAAGACAATTCTAGGAAAATTACATTGTATAGATAGATAAAAGACTTATATATATATATATATATATATATATATATATATTATATTGACACCCCATGACTTTTTCGTGAATTTACTTATTTATATTTTTACGTCCTTAGTAAAAATTCTGGCTCTGCCACTGACAATATTCATGTTTAAAGTCAAACTATTAGTTTTATTTCAAATAAATGCTTATTCAATCCTTTTACATATAAAAAATTATCAACTCGGATCCATAAAAGTTAAAGTGCCTTATGATAATACCAATTGGGATTTTAAACATTAGAAGATACTAAATAAGATTATGGTTAAAAAATGAATTACACGCGAGTCGATTTGCATAAAAAAGTAAAAAGATCGCTCTAGGTTTTGACAAGATGACATCAAAACGCATAGGTTTCTCTTACTTTTGCTCTACTTACAAAAGTAGGTTGCATCACAAAGCAAATCTGACAGCTCAAAAGTTAGAAACACCACATGTGCACCCAAATCTTGATAACAAAATTAGTCAGCAATGAGATTTGTTTACTGTAATTGATCAGACAACTAAAAGAAAGACATTTTCAAAACCTATGCAGCAATAATAAGACAGATTAAAACCATGAGAGACCAGGATTTAATTCAAGCAAAACTAAAAACTATACGTGATTTTAGTTTGATAAGTGATTTCTTCTCGTCTGGTGGGTAGCATTAGGGTCGTTTGATATGCGGCATAAATTTATACCGTCAACCAAACATAATATAAACTTAGTTCAGACTTAATCCTAAATATCCCATCTTATCCCACCTTTGTCCCATCAAACTTGGTATTATTTTATCCCATCTCCCAAGTGAGATAAATTAGTCTAAGTCAGATAATCTTGGGATAATATAGTCCACGTACCAAACGGCTTGTTAGTACTTATGTTCATGGGAGGTTGTAGGTACCAGCCGAAGGAATATATAGTTGACGTGCCCACAAACTGACCGGACACAACTATTATGAGAGAGATGGACAGAAAGCAAAGGGAAAAACAAAGAAAGGAAAGGAAGGTTGAACATGCACTGCACTTAGATTTTTGTATATTTCAAATTACAATTAACAAAAAGATTATGGAAGACACTGTAACTTTTGAAAATATCAGCCGACATTCCATCTTCCAGACAACCTTTTCTTCTTGGTACAAAAGAAAATTCTAAAAAAGCACATGCATTATCTTTTATGGTTGTTGATGACCCAAAGGTGACTCATGCAACAATTAGTTAATAGATTCATCAACTTCTCCTCAAACCCTTATATATAATGATACAAGAAATGTTCTAAAACCATCAACCAAAACTTAAATATTTTTCACTGACCATTACAATACAGCAATATTCCACTGCAGAATCAGAATCACAATGAAGAACTTACTCAGTGGAAATGTGGTGGATATTCCAATGAATTCAGATGTATGCTCATTTGAAAGGCCGCCAAAAAGACTACTATCCCTATCTTCTTGCCAAGACCATATTGTTCCATCTGTAACTTCGAAGATCCTATCAAAATTAAAGCAAAGTGAGTATTTCCGCTGTCTCTTGATGAAGAATAATCAACTTGTTCTTGTACTAGTACTGAGTATTAATGACCCTTAGAATGACGAAATCTTAAAGATAACAATATTCTTGAATATGCAGGAAAATCTGTGATTGGTAAGATGACCAAACTGGGAGAGAGGATGGACTGTCTTGGACAAGGCATTCGCGAACATGGTAAGCACTTATATAGTTATATTCTTGGTATATAACATTAAAAAAGGTATAAGAAATTGAAGACGAAAAAGAGTATTTGATTCAGTTGTGTTTGGACCTGAAGGAACTTGGAATTGTTTTTTGATGTTTAGTGTCTTAAAACCAATTTTCACTTGAAAGTATTGATTGTAATGACAATGTTTTAACTTAAATTGTGCAGTGAGCCTAAGCCCGAAGCTAACAGAAACTGTGAAGGGAAAATTGAGCCTTGGGGCCAAAATTCTTCAAGTAGGAGGGCTGGAAAGAATATTCAAGCAGAAGTTTAAGGTTAAAGATGATGAAAAGCTATTGAAGGTTTCTCAATGCTATTTATCAACGACAGCTGGTCCAATGGCAGGCCTTCTTTTCATCTCTACTGATAAGATTGCTTTCTGCAGTGAGCGATCAATAAAGCTCTTATCTCCAACTGGAAAGTTCCTTAAAATCCGTTACAAGGTACCCCTCTGCTCTGGTTTTCTTTCATCTCTAATTTTCTATCCATGTAAAGCATAATCTAATAGGCCCGTTAACAATTGCAGGTATTGATCCCAATAAATAAAACAAAGAAAGCAAAAGAGAGTGAAAATATGGAAAAGCGATCACAGAAGTATATACAAGTAGTTACAGAGGATGATTTTGAGTTCTGGTTTATGGGATTCCTTAATCATCAAAAGACTCTAAGATATCTACAGCAGGCAATTTCAAGTTCTTCTAGCAAGCTAAGAAGATAGTTTTTTTCTCCTTTTCTTTTTTCATTTTGTTTCCAAATTCCCCCATTCATCAATGCTAAATGTTGATGAAGAAAGGAATTTACAGATCAGTTCAAACTTGTAACTAGCTCCATTGCTCAAGGAGGTCTTAGGTTTTGTAGGCTTTGAGCCTTAGGAGTTAATAGTAAATATGGATGTATAGACTTATTGTAAAAACAATGCAAACGAAAGGCTAATCCATCTTTTGGGACTTGGCCATAGTCATGCTATCATTTTAATGAAATCTATGGTGAATCTTGATTCATCCGTCCCCTTCACATCATTCTCAATGTCTCAGCAGCCTCATATATAGTGAAACCAAGAGAGTAGGATACCATACACCTAAACCCTACAATCCAAAAAAAAAAAAGGCATAAGCCTTATTATATTTTAATTTAATTATAATATCCTTCTTGAGATTTTTTTCGTGTAACATGTATGCTCTTCGTTTTGCACGTAATAGAGGTTCACTTCATTTTATTTAAGTTTTCCGTAACTAAACTCATTTTCTGACAAAAAATGACCAACTAGCTTGTTGGATCGTATAATTCGAAAAACGAATGAAAACACAGTGCAAACCTCCAAAAATATTATTCTCTCTGAGCCAGTTTATGTGATGGAGTTTGACTCGACATGAAGTTTAAGAAAAAAAAACTTTTGTACTTATGGTCCTAAACCTATAACAAAATTTTTGTCACCATAAAAGCATATTGCCATTTAGCATAAAATGAAATTTTTTAAGTTGCATTATTTCCAAAAAAAATGTGTCATTCTTTTTGAACGGACTAATAAGAATAATGCCACATAATATGTATTATTGGGAGTATTAAAGATAACTTCTTTATAACTTGCTAAGTATTTTGGAAGAAACAAATGAAAAATGCATCAGAACATGTTATTTTTTGTACCTCATTTATAAAAAGAAGCAGAGTCCGGGGAAGGGCCACACCCCAAGGGATATTGACGTAGACAACCTACCCTAATGCAAGCATTAGTGGCTGCTCCACGGCTCGACCCGTGACCTATAGGTCACACAAAGACAACTTTACCGTTGCTTCAAGGCTCCGCTACTTTTTGTGCCTCATTCTGTAATTTTTTATTTCTATAGATATTTCAAAGTATTGTTGTCCAAAGACAAGTTGATCAAACTATGGAGAAAATAAATTAGTTTACTGAAAACTTCTAAATTATGTCTGTATGTGTTGCGTTCCACAAAGAATCGGAATGGATGCCTACAAATCCTGCCTTTACACCTCAAGATGAGATTAAAAAATGTGCTTTAATATTTAGGGCAACAATGTGCTTCTCAATAAATATTTAGGTCAACTCCTACTAGCAATTTCAAGACAACATCCCTCTAGAGAGTCAAAACTATTAATTTTAGTTTAAACAAATGCTTACTCATAAATCCTAATCTATATAAAAATTATCAGTCGATTTGAATGGAAAGAAGTAAAGTAATTAGGGTGAATAAGATGACTTCAATATTCAAAACTCTCTTACTTTTGCTCAACTTACAAAAGTAGGTTGCATCATAAAGCAAATCTGCCAACTCAAAAGTTAAACACACCACATATGCACACAAATCTTGATAAAGAAATAAGTCAGCAATGACATTAGTTTACTGTAATTGAGCAGACAGCTAAAAGAAGACATTTTCAATACCTTTAGGAGCAAGAAAAAAAGATATATATTGATGGACTGATGCAAGCAAAGGGATAAAAAAAAAAGAAAATAAAGGGTGAGGTTGAACATGCACTGCACTTTGATTTTTGAATATTTCAAATTTCAATCAATAAAAAGATTTATTGAAAACACTCCCATCTTCCTGAAAACCTTTTTCTTCTTGGTACAAAAGAAAATTCTAAAAAGCACATGCATGATCTTTTTTTTGGTTGTTGATGACCCATAGCTGACTCATGCATGCAACAATTAGTTAAAAGATTCATCAACTTCTCCCAAACTCCTATATATATATATAGTGCTACAAGGATTGTTCTTAAACCATCAACCAAAACTTAAATATTTCTCACAATACAGCAATATTCCACCGCAAAATCAGAATCACAATGAAGAACTTACTCAGTGGAACTGTGGTGGGTATTCCCATGAGTTCAGCAGTATGCTCACTTGAAAGGCAGCCAAAAAGACTACTGGTTCTATCTGCAAGTGAAGACCATATTATTCCATATGCAACTTCAAAGAACTTATCTAAAATAAAGCAAAGTGAGTATTTCATCTGTCTCATGATGAAGAATCAACTTGATCTTGTCGTATGACCCTAGAATGAAGAGATCATAAAAATAAAAGTATTCTTGAATATGCAGGAAATTCTGTCATTAGTAAGATGAACAAATTCGGAGAAAGGATGGACTGTCTTGCACAAGGCATCCGTGAGCATGGTAAGCACTTATATTCTCCATAAAAGACTTCAAAATATTTATTGAAAATATTACTAAGACAATATTTTGTTTAAGTTGAAACAAAAAAGTATTTGAAATTGAAATTGAAAAATAGTATTTGGAAGTTGAAATTGTGTCTGGACATTAGTTCTCCGTGGAAAAATAATTACGGTTTTGTGAGTAAAAAACAATTATCTCACTTGAAATGCTACTCAGACAAGCTTTTCAATATTTCACCCGTCTTTCAAATGCTAAAAAGTTCCACTATCTGCAAATACGGATGGCCAAACTTCACCTTCAGTATTTGCAAGTGAAGTCATGCCAAACACTAGTGTAAATCTAAAGAACACAGATATGTGAGTCAATGAAGTACACAAATACGTGCAAGAAGCACAATTTACATGCATATACCGTAGAAAGTATTGGTTGTAATGTCCTTTATTTGTGCAGTGAGCCTAAGCCCGAAACTAACAGAAACTGTGAAGGGAAAATTGAGCCTTGGGGCAAAGATTCTTCGAGTAGGAGGGTTGGAGAGAATATTCAAGCAGAAGTTTAGTGTTAGAGATGATGAAAAGCTATTGAAAGTTTCTCAATGCTATTTATCAACGACAGCTGGTCCAATGGCAGGCCTTCTCTTCATCTCTACTGATAAGATTGCTTTCTGCAGTGAGCGATCAATAAAGCTCTTATCTCCAACTGGAAAGTTGCTTAAAATCCGTTACAAGGTACCCCTCTGCTCTGGTTTTCTTTCATCTCTATTTTTCTAGCCATGTAAAGCATAATCTAATAGGCCGGTTCATAATTGCAGGTATCAATCCCAATAAGTAAGATAAAGAAAGCAAAAGAGAACGGAAATAGGGAAAAGCCATCACAGAAGTATATACAAGTAGTTACAGAGGATGATTTTGAGTTCTGGTTTATGGGATTCCTTAATCATCAAAAGACTCTAAGATATCTACAGCAGGCAATTTCAAGTTCTTCCAGCAAGCTAAGAAGATAGTTTTTTTCTCCCTTTCTTTTTTCATTTTGTTTCCAAATTCGCCCATTCATCAATGTAAAATGTTGATGCAGAAACGAATTTACAGATTTGTTCAAACTTGTAACTAGCTCCATTGCTCAAAGGAGGTCTTAGGTTTTGTAGGCTTTGAGCATTGGGAGTTAATACGGATGTATAGACTTATTGTAATACTAATGCAAACGGAAGGATAATTCATGTTTTGGGACTTGGCCATAGTCATCCAACCATTTTCATGAAACCTAGAGTGAATCTTGATTCAACCATCCCGTTCACATCATCCCTACAACATAATCACACAACAACCATAATCAATAAAGAGTCTATCTAACAGTTGGGTAGTGTCAAATATCTCAAACTACCTCAATAGTTCAAACCCTAGTACTTGGGTGAAAATTTGGCAGAATAGGGTATCCAACAAAAATCTAAGATTTGAGAGTTAAATCATGTGTTATTGTAACGACCCGGCCGGTCGTTTTGAGTATTATAGCCCCGTTCTCCAATTTACTGCTCAATTTATGCTTTATAGTCGTTTTAAGACTTACCGGGTTAGTTGATTCGAGTCCGGAGGGAATTCGGAGTGAAATGATACACTTAGTCTCATAATTGAAAATTTTAAGTTAGAAAAGTTGACCGGACGTGGACTTATGTGTAAACGACCTCGCATTTGAATTTTGATGATTCTAATAGCTCCGTATGGTGATTTTGGACTTAGGAGCGTGTCCGGAAAAATATTTGAAGGTCTGTAGTGGAATTAGACTTGAAATGACGAAAGATGAATTTTTGGGAAGTTTGACCGGGGAGTTGACTTTTTGATATCGGGTCGGAATCCGATTCTGGAAATTGGAATAGCTTCGTTATGTCAACTATGACTTGTGTGCAAAATTTGAGGACAATCGGACTTGATTCGATAGGTTTCGGCATCGAATGTAGAAGTTGGAATTTCTTAGTTTCATTAAGCTCGAATTGGAGCATGATTCGTGGTTTTAGCGTTGTTTGATGTGATTTGAGGCTTCGACTAAGTTCGTATGATGTTTTAGGACTTGTTGGTATATTTAGTTGAGGTCCCGAGGGGTTCGGGTGAGTTTCGGAGTGGTTTCGGACCATTTCTAGGCCATTCTTAGTTGCTGGTTTATGGCCATAGAGGTATTCATCGCGATCGCGGACAAATGATCGCGATCGCGAAGAGCAATTTTGCTGTTTGGACACTGTGAATCGCGATCGCGGAAGCCTTTTCGCGATCGCGTAGAGAAAAATCCTGCTGCACTAACCCGGCTTTGGAAGCTTATATCTCGCAATCTATAAGGAATTTGGAGATGATCCAAAAATGAAAGTTGTAGCCCTTTGTGTCTAGTTTTCAGAAAGTTAAACCATTTATAATTTAGAATTTTGTACAAATTGTTATGACCATTATAGTAGAGGCTGTCTAGAAGAGCTCGGCACTTGTTCTTCGCGATCGCGAAAGGCAAATTTTGGGCTGGAAATTTTTGTGTTTCGCGATCTCGAAGTGTAAAAGACTGGACAGAAGATAAAATCGTGGGTTATGGTTTCTTTCTCCATTTTCGGATTTTGGAGCTCGGATTTGGCGACTTTGGAGAGGAAATGTTTCACACAACTTGGGGTAAGTGTTCTTGACTCCCTTGTGATTACATTCCATGAATTAATCTTCGTTTTTGGCGTTAGATTATTAATTTTTCAAGAGAAATCGGAGGAATTTCTACAATTTTATAAAATGAATTTTCGAGATTTGAACACCGATTCGGAGTCGGATTTGAGTGAAATTAGTATGGTTGAACTTTTAATTGGATGGGTTGTCGGATTTTGTGAGTTTCGTCGGATTCCGAGACGTGGGCCCCACTGGCATTTTTTAAGCTAAATTTCGGATTTTTATGAAAAAATTAGCATTTTCTTATGGAAATAATTCCAATAAATTTTATTGACTAAATCGAATTAATTGTGGCTAGATTCGAAGCGTTTGGATGCCAATTCACAATGCAAAGGCATAGCGGAATTACACGGTTTGAGGTATGTAACACTTCTAAACTTGTTCTGAGGGTATGAATCCCCGAAATTTGGTATGATATAAATTGTTTGGAGGTGACACACACGATAGGTGACGAGCATTTAGACGTGCACCACAAAAAATTGTGTCTTGAATAAATCCTGTGCAGTTGTAAAATTAATGAATCATGTTATTATCTGAACATGTTCCACGTGTTAGAGAAATTGAACCGAGACTCTTATTAAATATTGTGTTTAGGCTATGTGCCAATATTTTGGGACCCATGGGATCGTGTTGCTGTTGAATTAATTGTTTCAAAAATATACATTTCACACTCAGTCATATTCGTCCATTGTAAGGATATTTATGGGATCGAGCTGCACGCCGCAGCAGGCCATATTGGCTTTATATATGTTATCAATAAATGGACTGGGGCTGCCCGCCTGCAGTAGGCCTTATAGGCTTTACTATTTTATGGATCCGGGTTGCCCGCCTGCAGCAGGCCTCATAGGTTTTGTTATTATACGGATCGGGACTGCCCGCCTGCAGTAGGCCATATAGGCTTTCTATCACGCTTGGGCTGAAGGAGCCCCTCCGGAATCTGTACACACCCCCAGTGAATGTAGATGATTATATATATTCGGAATGGATTTCCCAGGGCATGGACTTACGTTACTTATTTATATTGTAAATTCACCTGGACATGGATCTTGTCCGTATCATTTACATTTGGGGATAAATTACCCCAGGGCTGGATTGGCCTTATATGGTACTGAGTGATTGACTGTCAGTCGATGTGTATATATATACGGGTTGGAACACCCCTGGGCTACATTGGCCATAAACAGTACCGAGTGACCGAATAATTGGTGACCAGTATTTACTTGAGGTCTTTCTACTGAGATGTCGTATTCCTCATATCATGCAGTATTGATCTATTTCACTTGTACTGAGTTTAACTGTTGAACTTGAAAGCATGCCTACATTGTTGTACCATTATTTATACTGGATTGTACCTGTGAAGCTCGTCACTACTTTCAGTCCAGAGGTTAGTCTTGTTACTTATTGAGTTAGTTGTATACATATCACACTTTGTACCTCGTGTGCAGATCCAGGTACTCTCGGATACGGCGGCTGCTAGATTTCGAA
>AWOL01S0093554.1:0-21218 GCA_000715115.1 Nicotiana otophora | reverse complement strand
TCTAGAGTTCACAGTTATAGAGTGGTACGCTCGGGCCGAGTATGGTACCGGGTGCCGGCCACGGCCCTTTAGGTTTGGGGCGTGACAGGTAGTGTGTACACAAACCTTACCCCTACCCTGAGGGAGTAGAGAGGCTATTTCTGAAAGACCCTCGGCTCAAGAAGACAAAAGGAGACAATATATCAGTACTCTCAACCAAAACCAAAGGAATAATACAGCATCATAAAAGCTAGAAAATAGATGAAAACAATAGTAATAACCCGTAGATAGACCCAACACTATTAAACGAAATAGTAGTGAGAACACAACATTAACCACTAGAAGTATAAGAAACATTCCTATCATACTAGCCTCACAGAGTTACGACCCTACCATATAACCCTAATACTCGACCTCCACAGTTTTCTATCAAGGGTATCACAGGAAAGAAAGAGAAGGCAATTTATTATCTCAATGAGAAGTTCACTCCTTATGAGGTTAAGTATACTCTTCTTTAAAGGACATGTTGCGCCCTAACTTGGGTGACACAAAATTTGAAGCATTAACTTTCATCCTACACTACATACCTCATTTCTTGCATGGACCCTCTAAAGTATATCTTTCAGAATCCTATGCTCATAGGTAGACTTGCAAAGTGGAAAATCTTACTCACTGAATTTGACATAATCTATGTGACCCGGACATCGATGAAAGTTCAAGCTTTGGCCGACCATTTGGCTGAAAATCGTGTGGATGAAGAATATAAGCCATTGAAGAATTATTTTCCTGAAGAAGTGTCATATGTTGATGAGTTTGATCTTAATGACAAGCCAGGTTGGAAACTCTTCTTTGATGGAGTTGCTAACATAAAAGGTGTTGAGATAGGAGTTATCCTCATTTCTGAAACGGGGCAACATTACCCTATAACAGCCCAGCTTAGATTTTATTGCACCAATAATATGGCTAAGTATAAAACCTACATCTTGTTTAGTTGTAGACATAAGAGTCCAGGAAATACTGGTTCTGGGAGATTCAGATTTGTTGGTTCACCAAATTTAGGAAGGATGGGAAACTTGGGAGTTGAAGCTCATACCGTATCGACAGTGTCTGCATGATCATTGTCAACAGTTCAGGTCTATATAATTCAGATATATTCCCAAGGTTCATAATGAGATTGCTCATGCCTTGGCTACTCTGGCTTCAATGCTACACCATACGGATAAGGCTCACACCAACCCTTTGCATATCTAAGTTCGTGATCAGCATGCCTATTGTAATGTGGTTGAAGAAGAACTTGATGGTGAACCTTGGTTCCATGATATTAAGGAATACATCAAGTCCGGGGTATATCTGGTACATGCCACATGTGATCAAAAGAGAATCATCTAATGCCTAGCTAGTGGATGTTTCTTAAGTGGGGGAATCTTATATACGAGGACTCCAGACTAGGGGATACTGAAGTGCGTAGATGCTAAAGAAGCTTCAACAATCATGACTGAAGTACACTCTAGAGTTTGTGGGCCACATATGAACGGGTATGTCTTGGCAAGGAAGATACTTTGAGCAGGGTATTATTGGCTCACCATGGAACGAAATTGCATCAGCTTTGTTCGCAAGTGTCATCAACGCCAGGTGCAAAGTGATTTGATTCATTCTTTTCCATCTAAGTTGCACATAATGTCTGTACCATGGCCCTTTGTCACTTGGGGCATGGATGTTATTAGACCAATTGAACCTGCAGCACCAAATGGGCATATGTTTATTCTGGTGGCCATTGATTACTTCACAAAGTGGGTGGAAGCAGTGACTTTGAAGTCCGTGTTCATTTGTCGTTTTGGAATTCCCAAGGTAATCATCATAGACAATGCTGCTAATCTCATTAATCTAATGAAAGAGGTATGCCAACAGTTCAAGATTACGAATCGAAATTCCACTTTGTATTGCCCCAAGGCAAATAGAGTTGTTGAAGCTGCTAACAAGAACATAAAGAAGATACTCCGTAAGATGGTGCAAGGTTCTAGACAATGGCATGAAAATTTACCTTTTGATTTACTAGTATATCGCACCATTGTTCGCACTTGGTAGGTGCAACTCCTTATTTTCTAGTATATGGGAGGTAGTTATACCTACGAATATCGAGATCTCGTCCCTTTGAATTGTTGCGGAAATGGAAATTGATGATGATGAGCAGGTCAAAGCCCGATTGGAGCAATTAAGCTTAATAGATGAAAATGATTGATAGTAGTATGTCATGATCAATTGTATCAAAAGAGAATGGCAAGAGCATACAACAAGAAGGTGCATCCCAAGAAATTTGAAGTGTGCCAGCTAGTATTGAAACGCATCATTCCACATCAGGCTGAAGCTAAAGGCAAGTTTGCCCTCAACTAGTAGGGGTCATTCATTGTGACTAGAGTATTGCCCAATGGTGCTTTGTATTTAACAGACATAGAGGGCAAAGTTGCGAATATGGCTATCAATTATGATGATGTCAAGAGATACTACGTATGCTTTCTTTGCTTATCTTTAATTTCATGATTTGTACATGGCAATTCTAAAGTTTGGTATGACGACAGTATTTTATTCTGCTATCCAAACACTTTTATCCTTTGCTACACGTTTTGACTCTTAATTTATTTTCTTTCATACCCCTCTTTTGGAATCAGTAATAGAGTCAGAGAATAGAATAGAAAAAAAAAGGAAAAAAACTTTATGTTGGAACTACGTTAGACCTGATTCTTTTAAAGGATACATAGGCAGCCTTACTCTGAGGTTCGGTCCACCAAAATAAAAATCCAAAATTTTCCAGTCTCGAAGAAACTAGGGCAGAAATTTTAGCTTTGTAAAAGATTTTGTTCCAAAAGTTATAATTTTAAACCCTTTTATCTCAAGTTATTTTTAGCCTTCATGTCATTCTTTCTTTCTATCCTTGTCCAAAAGACTACATTACGGTCCAAAGAAAGACCTTCCGATCAATATTTGAGAATGCCAATTCAAGCGTGTGAAAAAGGTATGATCTTCTTGTATCAGGGGTAATACTTTATTTATGGGCACAAGAAAAAATAAGTAAAATGAGAGTCTTATTGGTGAAAACCCGCACGGGCACCATAAGGAGACAGTGAGGGAGAGATAAGCAAATGAGAGAGGCTTGATGGTGAATCCTTCGGGGCACTACAAGTCGAATGATGATTGTTATTTTTACATATGAGCTGGATCAGTAAAGCCTAGTTTTGAAGTTTGAAGGAATAATATGAATGGAAGGGTAGATTAGTTTGAAGGATCAGGTTGATCAATCCAAAATACATGTCATGATCATTGGAGCCAGCTACTTCACTCAGATAAGTCTCTTTTCTCTCTTCTCCAAATAGACATCTTTGCTCATACTTCTCCTTTTTATTCCTATTGCCAAAATACCTTCACTTTGTTCTTTTGGTTCTGTTTCTCAAAATCTCTTTCAAGTTAGTCTTTGTTAAAACAAGCAAGAAAGGAATTCAAAGCCTACTACTAGTTTTTTGATTGCATAAGTCGATGTTTGGCCAAGCACATCACAAGTGACATGATTCAGAAGGAACAATGTGATAGCAACTTGAGTTCAGATGATCAAGTGATTCTCGAATTTTGAGAAAATATAGAATTCAACAATTGTCAAATTCAAAGTGGAATGCAACAAATGAGTGGTAAGAGATTCAAGTCATCTAGATGTTTTTGTCTTTAAGGGTTTGGTCATAAGGTCAAGCAATTCCTTGTTAGCTCGAAGCAGCTAAAAAGTATGAAGCATGATTGTGGCAGAAGTGGACACTTTCAGCAACAATGCCACAAACTAACCACCATATTTTTAAAATTACAAAATTTTCTTTGTTTGAAATAGGGTCAAGGAATTTTGTGTCTTTTGCAAGTATCCTCTCTGAGGAAAGCAAGGTTTAAGGTAAGTTCATTTTCGACTCTTCAGGACCCTCCTGGATAATGGGATTTAGTCTTAAGTTTTTGCTTATAGAAAATAGATTTTAACTTTCAAGTTTTCAGGACCCACCTGGATAATGGGAGTTTAATTTTGAGGTTTTCACTCTTAAAAATAGGATTTTGTAATTTAAAAATTCTCAGGATCCTCCTGGATAATTGGATTGGGTTTTATGTTTTTGCTCTTAGAAACTGAAATTTAATTTTTAAAGTTTTCACTCCTAAAAATGAGATTTAATTTAGTATTCAGGACCCTCCCGGATAATGGGATTTAGTTTTTAAATTCAGAACCCTTTTGGATAATTGGATTCAACTAACACTCACAAATGTTCCTGGTACCACGGTACAGACGTTTTGGGTTGAACAGTGCGCTGGGGAGTTGAAGAAAAATGTTTGGTAGAATTGGGCATTTATGTGGCCGCATAATCACTCTGCAGGCCGTAGAATGGCCGCAGAGTGAGGCAGTCTTATGCGGCCGCAAAACCAGTTCGCGGGCCGCACTCTGATCGCATATCCAGCTTTGAAATTTTGTGGAGGGAGGTTTTGCAGCGCATTATACGACCAAAGACCAATTCTGCGGTGCATTATGCAATTGCAAAACAGGTTTACGAGCCGCATAATGACTGCAGACTGAGTCAGTTTTGCCCAGTTCTGGAGGGCATTTATGCGGCCTATTTTGCTGACCGCATAAGCATTATATGGTCGCATATGCGACTTCAGATCCTATTCCAGAGCTTCATTAATGGGTTTTTAAAATCCGTCCCTACTTCGATTAAATAGACACAATGGACCATTTTTGAGCGAAAAACTGATATTTTGAGAGTGAAAGAGTGCCCTAGCGTGGGAGAGTGATATTCAACAAATTTTCCTTCGATTCTTGCTCAAATATTTGAAGATTAACAAGGAAAACTCACTAGGTCTTCATCCTAGAGGTAAGATTCTAGACCCTAACCCTTAATTTCGAAATTTATCTAAGAATGTGTAATTAACAAGACAATTCTTGGGTATGGGAGTTGTTTGTTTTACATGAATGTGTTATCAAAGGGTGTAGGAAGATTATGAGCTAAACATTGTAAAGAATGGGTTGTGGGATGATGGAATCATCCATAAAAGGACCTTGAAACCTTAATGCACACCTAGTGTTTGATAAAATGCTCAAATGAGCTAGAACCATGATCATCTTCCTAATTTTGGTTCAACTTGTTATATTTCTAAAATAGATTGAAGTTTCTAAGAATTCCGGAACATTTTAGAGTTTAAGGAAGCTCAATGGAGGTATGTTGGCTAAACTCTTCTTTAAGAATTGGAACCCCCAATACCCTTGTAAGTTCCAAGATGTTTATTACAAGTCGAGTATTCAGAATACGTTTTGTGATAAAGATATGTGTTCAATCCGTGTTTCGAATGCTCTTATCATATTGTACTATAAATTGAGGATATGTTCCAAA
Organism: Nicotiana otophora; assembly: GCA_000715115.1. Classification (NCBI taxonomy): domain Eukaryota; kingdom Viridiplantae; phylum Streptophyta; class Magnoliopsida; order Solanales; family Solanaceae; genus Nicotiana; species Nicotiana otophora. Next base: position 15,834 of record AWOL01S0093554.1, on the reverse strand, counting down.
CTATGGATTGTGTATCTACGTGTTATGATTCCAAGTCGTGATTTATGTGGAAAACTATTATGCCAAATTGTGTAGAGATTGTGATTGGGATTACACCTCCACCCGCATACATTGGGGTGAGGCGGAAATGCCGCTTTGTGTATGATTTTGGTATTGTTGTTGCACCACCACCCATATATATATGTTAGGGTGAGGCGGCATGGCCGCTTTGTGTAGGTATTGTATCATTGATGCATTTCCACCCGCATATATTGGGGTGAGGCGACATGACCGCTTTGTGTAGGTTTTTGGTGTTGTGGTTATACCTCCACCCGCATACATTGGGGTGAGGCAGCAAGGCACCTCCACCTACATATAATGGGGTGAGGTGGCGGGGCCGCTTTGTGTGAAAATGGTTAAAGAGGATCTCATCTTAAATTCTATAAATGTTAATGACAGCTTTTGATAAGCTTGCCTTGGCTTAAATGGCTATCTGTGCTATTCTATTGCTGCCCCGATTCACCATATTCATATTGTATTTTCGAGTTCTTAAATTGGTGTTTGGTTTTCATACTAGTACTATTCGACATGTACTAAAGTCCTTTTTTCCGGGGGCGCTGCATCTTTAATGGATGCAGGTGGTTCCACAGCGGATGATATTGACCAGTGATAGCGGTGCTCATTCTTTCCAGCTGACTTGGTGAGCCCCATCTCATTCTGGGGTTGTGCATCTTTTGTTTCGTATGTGTTATCATGTATTGAGGTATAGCCAGAGCCTTATTGCCGACACTATCATTGTACTCTTTGATATTTTTAGAGGCTCTGTAAACTTAGTCTAGGTTGTGTATGGGTGTTGGGAATGTTAAACAAGTTGTATTATGATTAAATCACTTGTTCCACTTTGAACCATGAAGGGGTGTGTGTGTGTGTGTGTGTGTGTGTGTGTGTGTGTTTTGAGACTTATTAATGAAGTAACTAATAGTAATGAATTGGTACTGTAGACATAATCACCTTATTGTCTAATTAATGAAACTATGTATTATCCTTATTCATGGATGAGTTTGGTAGAAGGAAATCGAACAGGCTTGCTCAGCCGGGTTCACTTGGTTGACCGCTGATCGTGTTCCCCAATTTTGGGGTGTGACAGCCCACCTGGAGAACTTGGGTTAATATTTCAAAGTCGGTTTCAAGTTTCAGCAACAGTAACAGGCTCCCACCTGGAGAACAAGGGTCAATATCTAAAAGTTAGTTTCAGTATTAGCAGTAGGTACCTACCTGGAGAACGAGGGTATTTATTTCAAAAGTCGACTTCAAGTTCACGTTAGATCAGCGGGCAACCCACCCGAAGAATGAGGGATCACAAGTTTAAGTTTATTTCAAGTTCGAGCAGCAGGAACCCGCCTGAAGAACAGGGTCAATTTTCAATTTCCATGTTCAAGTATCAGGAGCCCGCCTGCAGAATATGGTCAATTTTCAAGTATCAGGAGTTCTCCTGTAGAACAAGGTTAATATTTTCAAATTCCAAGTTCAAGACAGAAGCACCAGGAGCCCGCCTGAAGAATAGGGTTAATTCAAGTTAGAAATAGCATAAACCCACCTTAAGAACGCGAGTCGGCAGTTGGAGATGCACAATAAGACTGAGGAAGATTCAAGACAGAAGAGTAGATAGGATTTTGTAGTTTTTTTGTAATTTTTATTTTTATTTTATTTTGTTTTGTTTTATTTTTTATTTAATGACAATAATCGCAGACCGGAACCTCAATGACGCTTAAATCGGCTTGCTACCTCAACATACACCATCACTCTTCTTACTTCCGAACTACACGTGACCTGATTCTTTTATAGCCAAAGATATGTAGGCAGCTCAATACCAGGACTTGGTCACAATCTTTTTATCCATCTTTATTTTCTTTTAAATAAGCGTCAGGTTAGAAATCAATTATGTTGCTTACTTAATTCTTTGCTCAAAAACTCTTCGTGTTTCCAAGCAAAGAGGGCCAGTTGTAAGCACGTAATGTTTGACCCGTTGAATTTTCAAGTTACCTTAGTATCTTATACATATTTGTTGAGTTAATTCCTTTTTCTAGGATTCTAATATATTTTATATTGCTATCATTATCACTCTATTTTAATCCTTTGGGTTTTGAAAATCGAAAAAATATATAATACAAAAGAGTTTTATTTTAAAGTATAATTTATTTTTTCACTCCACAGTTTAGTTTAACATTATTTAGAATTTATAATTGACAAGATTGTAGTACTTTTTTTTTTAAGAGATAAGAAAATTGGGATCATAGGCTAACTTATCTTATTTGAATTACCTTGATCTAGATTGGCCAAATTTTCAGCTTTTAGCCCAATTTTGAAGCCCAACAATACATAGCCCAACTCTTCAACCCATAAAATGGTCGACCCTGTACCCATGAACCCACAATCCACCCGCCAGACCCGCCCCATTCTTGATTGTTAATCTTCACCCTTCATCTCATTTAATCCAGTGACCCATATTAATCCCCCTCAACCACATAAAAGCCAAATCTTCCACAAACCCTAAACCTAATCCTAACACCTAGCAGTCGCACACCCCTCTCACCGACCACCACCCCCCGCCGCGACTCGCTAGGAAGTCACTTTTTCGGCACGCGGTTTGGTCCCCCCTCACTTCTTTCTCCTTCTTTCGTATGTCCCCCATCACGATGAACACGTTTTCTCAATTCGTTTTTTGTTTCTTTGATCGAATGTGAGCCTTCAAGAATGGATAATAGTAAAATGGGAGTTGTAGGATCAAAATCCTATGCGTCCTTTTGTCTAAAATCTGTTTGCACGAGAATATTTTTGGATTTGAGGTTTCTTTTTGGATTTTTAAAGGGAATTTTCGCGTGACTTGGATAAGAGGTCAGAAAGTTAGAGACCCTCTGTATATTGGGGGTTCATTTCAGATTTGAAGGGGGATTTTCGGATAGAAAAGTGAGAAGCTAGGGTTTACAAGGAAAGAGTTATTCTTTAGATTTTCATTTTCTAAGTTTAGTTATATCACGACCCAAAATCCCAACCTATCGTGATGGCGCCTAACAAACCGGCTAGGCAAGCCAAAACATAATAATAAAGGAAATAGAACAACGAAACTTATAGAAATAACATAAGTTTAAATATCTCAATACAACCAAATACTGCGAACACAAGGTAAATTCCCCAAAAACTGGTAAATACGGAGTCATGAGCTCTACAACTGAATACAAGTCTAAAAACTAAGTAATAACAATACTGTTTGAACTGAAGCAACAATACATGAGAAAAGACAAGTCAAACTGCAGCCAAGAATGCAGCTCTACCTCGCCTCTCGAAGATAGTCCAATAAGCAAGCCTACTGCTGATAACTGGTCCCCATACCTGAATCTGCATAACTAAGTGGAGAGTATAGTATGAGTACAACCGACCCAATGTACTCAATAAGTATCGTAACTAACCTCGACGAGGTAAAAGAAACAAGAATTATAAATGATACCACTTATAACCTATATAGTTCATAAAATCCAACAAGTACAGAACAGTAACGTAGGTGTATGTACAAATACTCAAAATCTCTATTCAGTAATGTGTATAGAATATAAAATGATATACAGATAAATAGATAATAAACCATGGAAGTTGCAAGCAAAAGATGAAATGCAATTCCGAAATAACACTCCCCTGACTTTCCTCAACCTTTCCATATCTGTACCAGACCATGGATCAGTTTTCCTCAATAACTACGTGTACACCATAAAGAGAGAAACATGAGAGGGTGACCCTAGGGGGATGGATCCATATCCACACACTGCACGGACAAGTCATGTATTACACGGACAACTCACGTGCTAATAGAATTAACAGCATGGACAACTAGCGTACTGTATGGATAACTCACATGCTAATATCATCAATAACTGGATCCGCACGGACAACTCACGTGCTAATAATCACATTCCGCCCGGCGTGACCATAGGCTACCAGACCAGCTCATAATACAGAGAAAGCAAATATGCGGGAATACATGCGCATGATCAATGATTATCAAGTTTCATACTCCTGGACTGGTATAAATAATATGCTATAGTGTAGGCATGTGAAATGTGTGCTATCACAGCTAGAACAGACAATTTCCATCAAGAATTAATAGTATATCATGTTCAAACGAAAAGATAACCTCAACAAAATCTCAAATATGGTATAAATAACTCACAGAGGGGTACAAATAGGAGAAACATGTCAACTTGAAGCTTATCAATCATTCCAAGGTATGTCGTATCCTAAGAATTACCCTCAGCATGGAAATAGTACCTCGATGCACGCATATGGGCTCAATCTCACACATATGTACCACCCATAGCACGTAGCTATCACAAATAATGCAGGAAACTAATGCCTCAACCATGTTTAGATAAGATACTTACCTCAAGCAAGCCAAATCACTCCTCTAACAAGCCTTTCCCGCACGTATCGACCTCCGGACGATCCAAATCTAACCAAATCAACTAAATATAAGCAATAAAAGCCATAAGACTTGATTCCATCTATGATCTTTAACCAAAATCAAAAAGTTTAAATATAATCAATAAAAGTCATAGGACTTGATTCCAAATAATAAAGCTATGATATTTAACAAAAATCAAAAAGTCAACCCCGAGCCTGCACTTCGAAACTCGACAAAATTCACAAATTCTGAACACCCATCTGATTACGAGTCCAAACATACCAAAACCATTCAATTCCGACCTCAACTCGACCTTCAAACCTCCATTTTTCATTTTTGCAAAGTTTCCACAAAATCCCCCATTTCTACACTTTAATTCACTAATTAAACACTAAAACAAAGATGGAATCATGAAATAATGACAAATCTGAGTAAAAACACTTACCCCGATCCAAGTTGTAAAAATCCTCTCCAAAATCATCCAAAATCGAGCTCTACAACCGAAAATATGAAATAATAACTCTCGATTTGGGTTTTTAATGTTCTGCCTAGTTACTGTGAATCACGATCGCGGGATCATAATCACGATTGCATCCTCAGACTCGCGAATGCGTAGACAAATTCCCACCGGCCAAAATTGACGCTCTGCAATCGCGTCCCTCTCCTCGTGATCTCGAAAGAGGAAACTAGATGCACAGATATCAACAACAACTCCAAGTTCAAAATGAGTCTGAATCACTCCCGACGCCCCTGGGACCCCATCCAAACATATAAACATGTCCTAAAACATGATACAAACTTAGTCGAAGCCTCAAATCACATCAAACAACAACGAAGTCACGAATCGCACCCCAATTCAAGCCTAATGAACTAATGCACTTCCAACTTCTAAAACTAATGTCAAATCATACCAAACCAACTCTGATTGACCTCAAACTTTGAACACGAGTCATAAATGAAATAACAAACCTATTCCAACTCTCAAAACCAAAATCTGAGCCCGGTATCAACAAAGTCAACTCTCGATCAAACTTCTCAACTTTCCAAACCTTCAACTTTCCAACTTTCGCCAATTCAAGCCAAAATAAACTACGGACCTCCAAATCCATATTTGGACATACGCCTAAGTCAAAATCACCATACGAAGCTATCGGAACCATCAAAACTCCATTCCAGAGTTGCCTACACAAAAGTCAACATCTGGTCAACTCTTTCAACTTAAACTTCCAACCTTGAGACTAAGTGTCCCAATTCATTCGGAAAAATCCCCGGAACAAAACCAACTACCCCGGCAAGTCACGTAACCTTAAGTGAATATAGTATAAGCAATAAACAGGGGAATGGAGCTACAATACACAAGACGACCGGCTGGGTCATCACATTCTCCCCCTCTTAAACAAACGTTTGTACTCGACCGGGGCTAGAATCATACTTGTAGTCTCAAATAGGTGTGGTTATCTGCTCTGCATCTCCCACTCGGTCTCCCAAGTAGCCTTCTTGACTGGCTGGCCTCTCCACTGAACTTGCACTAAAGTTATATCTTTTGATCTCATCTTTCAAACCTGCAAATCCAAAATAGTCACGAGCTCCACATCATAAGTCAAGTCTCCATCTAGTTGTACAGTGATGAAGTCCAATACATGGAACGGGTCACCATAATACTTTTGAAGCATAGAAACGTGAAACACTGGGTGAACACCCAATAGACTAGGTGGCAATGCAAGCTTGTAAGCCACCTCTCCAATCCTATGAAGCACCTCAAAAGGTCCAATACACCGAGGGCTCAACTTGCCCTTCTTAACCTCATCACACTCTTCATAGGCGAAACTCTAAGAAATACCTTTTATCCCACCATATAGGTAACATCACGAACCATCTGATCAGCGTAACTCTTTTATCTAGACTGTGTCATACGAAGCCGATCCTGAATCAACTTGACATTCTATAAGGCATCCTGAACCAAATTAGTACCCAACAACCTAGAGTCTCCCGGCTCATATCAACCAACTGGAGAATCACATTGCCTCCCATATAAGGCCTCATAAGGAGCAATCTGAATAATGATTGGTAGATGTTTCTATAGGAAAACTCCGCATGCGGTAGAAACTGATCCCAAGAAACCCCGAAATCTATAACACAAGCGCGTAGCATAACCTCTAAGATTTGAATGGTGTGCTCTGACTGTCCATCCGTCTGGGAGTGGAATGTTGTAATCAACGCAACCCGTGTGCCCAACTCTCGCTACACTACTCTAAAAACCCGTGATGTGAACTATGAGCCTTGATCAGAAATAATGGACACCGGCACGCCATGAAGACGAACAATCTCGCGAATATAGATATGAGCCAACCACTCTGAAGAATAGGTGGTCATTACCGGAATGAAATGTTCGGACTTAGTCAACCGGTCCACAATCACCTAAATTACATCAAATTTCTTCAAATTCAGTGGGAGCCCAACAACGAAATCTATGGTATCATGCTCCCATTTCCACTTGGGAATCTCAAGTCTCTGAAGCAAACCGCTCGGCCTCTGGTGCTCGTACTTCACCTGCTAACAGTTCAAGCATCGAGCCACACACTCTACTATATCTTATTTATTCTTCTCCACCTATAGTGCTTTATCAAAACAAAATACATCTTTGTGGTACCTAGATAAATGGAATACCGTGAGCTGTGGGCCTCCTCAAGAATCAACTCACGCAACCCATCTATATTGGGCACACAAATCTGACCATGTATCCTTAACACCTCATTATCTCCATTAGAAACCTCCTTGGCATTTCTGTGTCGCACTGTGTCCTTAAGGACAAGCAAATGGGGGTTATCATATTGATGCTCTCTGATGTGCTCATACAAAGAAGACCGAGAAACTACGCAAGCAAGAACCCGACTAGGCTACAAAACATATAACCTCACGAACTGATTGGTCAAAGCCTAAACATCCAATGCTAGCGGACTCTCACCAACTGGGATATATGCAAGGCTACCCATACTCTCTACCTTTCTGCTCAAGGAATCGGCCACCACATAGGCCATTTCGGGATGATACAAAATGGTGATATCATAGTCTTTTAACAACTCTAATCACCACTGCTGCCTCAAACTTAGATCCTTCTACTTAAACAAGTACTGTAGACTCTGATAATCTGTAAATACATCACAAGACACATCGTAGAGATAATGCCTCCAAATCTTCAATGTGTGGACAATGGCTTCCAACTCCAGATCATCAACGGGGTAGTTCTTCTCAAAAGGCCTCAACTACTGTGAAGCATAAGCAATAACCATATCCATCTGCATCAAGACACACTTAATACCAATCTATGAAGCATCACAATATACCATATAAGAACCCGATATTGAAGGCAAAACAAGAACTGGATCTATGGTCAAAGAAATCTTGAGCTTCTGAAAGCTCTCCTCATACTCATCAGACCAACTCAAAGGGTGTAATGACTCGGCCGGTCATTTTGAGTATTGTAGCCTTGTTCCCCCATTTATTATTTATTCTATGTTTATTTATTATTATATGACTTGTTGGGATGGTTGGTTTGGTTCCGGGGATGTTTCAGAATGAATTGGGGCACTTAATCCCAAGGTTGGAAGCTTAAGTTGAAAGAGTTGACCGGATATTGACTTATGAGTAAACGACTCAAAAATGGAGTTTTGATGCTTCTCATAGCTTCGTATGGTGACTTTTGGACTTAGGAGTATGTCCAAATATTGATTTAGAGGTCCGTAAGTCGTTTTGGCTTAAATTGGCAAAAGTTGGAAAGTTTAAGGTTTGGAAAGTTAAAAAGTTTGATCGAGATTTGACTTTGTTGATACCGGGCTCGGATTTTAGTTCCGGGAGTTGGAATATGTTTGTTGTGTAATTTATGACGTGTGTGTGATTTGAGGTCAATCGGAGTTGGTTTGGTATGTTTCGGCATTGGTTTTAGAAGCTGGAAGCTCAATAGTTAATTAGGATGGAATTGGGGTGCAATTCATGATTTCGATATTATTTAATGTGATTTCAGGCTTCGACTAAGTTCGTATCGTATTTTTGAACTATTTTGGTATGTTTGGATGGGGTCCCGTGGGCCTCGGGTGTGATTTGGAACATGTACGGCTTATTTTGAACTTGTTGGACTGCTGAATCTACTGTATCTGGTTTCCTTATATGGGTTCACGAGGGAGGCTCACGATCGCGAAGAGTCTCTGGGTGACTGGTAAAGTTGTGCTTCGCGTTCGCGAGAATTGGAATGCGTTCGTGAAGATTCTGGGAATTGTGCATTGAGAATGGGGGAGGCACGTCACCTTCGCGTAGAAGGGAGGCCAGGCCCAGGGAGGCAGGTGTTTTGTTCATCGTGACCACAAGGTAAGGATCGCGATCGCGAAGCTTTCTGGTCTTGGTCATTGCGTTCGCGATTGGGATGTCGCGTTACCAAAAGAGGATTCTTCAGCTGGAATATTTTGTTCTTCGCGAAGGCGAGGCACTTTCCGCTTTCGCACAGGAGGAGCACTTGGGGAGATTTAAAAATCCCAAATCGTGGGTTAGAGTATTATTTTCATATTTTGAGTTGTAGAGATCGGTTTTGGGCAATTTTGGAGGAGATTTTCACGTCTTGGATTGGAGTAAGTGCTCTTCACTCAGATTTGTTCATTTATCTTGATTCCATCCTTGTTTTTGTCATTTATTTAGTGGATTAAAGTGAAGAAATGGGGATTTTAGTGGAAACTTTTCAAAAATAAAAAATGGAGGTTTGAAGATCGATTGAAGGTCGGAATTGGATGATTTTGGTATAATTGGACTCGTGATTGAATGGGTATTCGAATTTTATGAATTTTATCGGATTTTTGAGGTGTGGGCCTGGGGTTGACATTTTGGGTTGACCTTTTGATTTTGATAAATATCGAAACTTTATTGTTTGATGTTGTTTCCTACGGCATTATTTGTTGATATTGAGTTGTTTGTGACTATATTCGAGTCATTTGGAGGCTGATATGCGTGAGAAGGGCTTGTTGGAGTTGTGATTTGCGCGTTTTGAGGTAAGTAACACTTATATACTTAGAACTGAGGGTACGAATCCTTGGAAAATGTGTTATATGGTTTGTGTTGGGGTGACACACATGCTAGGTGACGGGCGTGTGGGCGTGCACCGTGGTAATCATGATTCGGTTGTTTTTTTTGGACTGTGTTGTTATCAAGTCTTGTTATATCCGTGAAATCCTTACCTGTTAGAGTAATTGAACTATAAATCATATTAGAAAACATGTTTAGACTATGTGCTTATTCAGTTAAGGCCTAGTGAGGTTATTTTTGTTGTTTTGAGTTATCTACTTTAACTGCATTTATGTGCTCAGTCATGATCCTTTATTTACATATCATATCTCAGTCTTCGTTATCATTTACTGTTACATTATATATTCTTATTGTTGAGCTTAGTAGTATGGGATTGTGAGCTCTTGGGACTTAAGATATTGGTGACTAAGTTGGGCCTAAGAGCCGAGTTGAGAGTGTTATTTTGGATCAGGTTGCACGCCGCAGTAGGCCATATTGGCTTTTGCTTAGCCTAGACAGGATCCGTCCCTCCGTTGTTTGACATACCAGTAGTGAGCGCAGGCACAATGATTTATATACACGTGCTTTGGTGAGGGGTATTAATGCCAGGCACCCGCACAGTGTTGAGTGATTGTGTGGGATGAGTTGGAATTTGAGATAGACAGATTGAGCACTCTGAGAGTGTGAGTACCTGGAAATATCACTGTGATACCGTACTTTTGACATGCATATTTGACATGTAGGCATAGAGACGTACCATTCCTCATACTAGCTATACTCGACATGTTCTTATCAGTGTTGGTCTTCAATTGTGAACTTGAAAGCATGTCTAAACTTTCTATACCGTGAACGAGCTGAATATAGAAGTTTTCTCTGGGTTATTACTGTTATTTTTATTGTTATATATGTGTTGTCATTATATTGGTTATGATTGTATCCTTCTAAGCTCGTCACCATTTTTAGCCCAAGGTTAGTCCTGTTACTTATTGAGTACATTGGGTTGGTTGTACTCATACTACGCTCTTCACTTCGTGTGCAGATCCAGATACATTTGGACGCGGTGATTGCTAGATCGTTGCTAGTGCTTGCTTGGAGACTTCGAGGTAGCTTCTATGATGTCCGCAGACCTTGACTCTCCTTTCTTTCATGCTTTTCTGTGCTGTTCTTTTATTCAGACAGATGTACCAAAGTTGGTTTTATGGTGAGATATTGTAGTGCTCATGTACTCGATGACACCAAGTTTTGGGATGGTTGTGGTAGAGTTAAAGTTGTTTTATCAGATATTATGAGATTTTCCGTTGTTGAGCTTATAAAATCATGTTTTAATTCTAATGCTTAGTTGTTATGTGATTTTCGGCTTACCTAGTAAATGTGTTAGGCATCGTCATGACATGTTGGGATTTTGGATCGTGACAAGTTGGTATCAGAGAACTAGGTTTCTTAGGTCTCACGAGTCATGAGCAGGTTTAGTAGAGTCTTGCGGATCGGTACGGAGACGTTTGTACATATCTTCGAGAGGCTACAAAATCATTAGGAAACTTCACTTTCTTATACTCTTGTCGTGCGGATTTGTTGATTCTAGGTCAATCTAGTCAAAGTTGCAGTAATGGATGAGAAACCCTCTACAAAATGGTGCTAATATCCGGCCAACCGAAGAAAACTCCGGATCTTAGTAGCTGAAGACGGTCTGGGCCAACTATAAACTGCCTCAATCTTCTTCGGATCTACCTTGATCCCCTCACTGGACACCACATTCCCCAAGAATGCCATAGAATCAATCCAGAACTCACACTTGGAGAATTTAGCATATAGCTTCTTCTCCCTTAACATCTGGAGTACCATCCTCAGATGTAGCTCATGCTCCTCCTAGCTGTGGGAGTACACCAGGATATCATCAATGAATACTATGACAAAAGAATCAAGATATGGCTGGAATACACTGTTCATCAGATGCAAAAATGGTGTTGGGGCGTTGGTCAACCCAAATGACATCACAAGAACCTCGTAGTGACCATAGCAGGTGTCGCACCCTAACTTCGAGGAGCGCGACCAGCACTCAACCGAGATAACCCGGTCAAGCAGGCCTGCTTAGATTTCCTTCTACCCAACTCACCTACAAAAAAAAAAGATTATAACTTCATTTTAAAAGTCTCAAAATACACACACTTTCATAGTTTTAATTGGAAGATGTAACACACATACAACATTTCTATCTTGACTTTCCCAATACCAATACATAACCCACACCATGTCTACGGAGCCTCTAATAGATACAAACGAGTATAATGATAGTGCCGACAACAAGGCTCCCACTATACCTCAAAACATAGTACATATGGAACAAAAGATGCACAACCCCGGAATGAAGTGGGGCTCACCAAGTCAGCTGGGAAAAGACTGTACCGCGATCACTGGTCAATGCTTCCTGCTGTGGCACCACCTGCATCCATTAAAGATGCAGCGCCCCCGGAAAAAGGGATGTTAGTACATGTCGAACAGTACTTGTATGAAAACCAAAATATCTATTCAAGAACTTAGAAATACAATATGAATGTGATGAATCAGGGTCATAATATACTAGCATAGATAGCCTTTAAAGCCAACATAAATTTATCAAAAACTTTCACTAACAATTATAAATTCTAAGTCGGGGATCCTCTACAACTACCTTTACACAGAGCGGCTTCGCGGCCTCACCCCAATATATGCGGGTGGAGGTGCAATCACAATACCAGGAAATCTATACAAACGGCCCTGCCGCCTCACCCCAAGGTATGCGGGTGTCACGCCCCAAACTCGGGGAGCCAGACCGGTGCTCAACCAAGTAAACTCGGCCAAGCAAGCTTGTTAGATTTTCTTCTACCCAAACTCATCCATGAATAAAGAGGAGATGTAATCCAATAATCAAACACTGAAAATATTTCATTAGCAACTCCCATTTCATTTCCATTAGCAGTTTCATTCATAATTTCCAAAATATTACAAATTTATAGATATAATGAAAAATATGTTTTCCAAATACCAACATTTCTAGTTCAATTTCCAACATCAACCACAACCCACAACCTGTCTACGGAGCCTCTAAGTACCATAGAAGAGTAATATGGAAATGCAGGCAACAAGGCCCCTGCTATACCTCAAAAACATTATATGAGAAACAAAAGATACATGACCCCGAAATGAAGTAGGGCTCACCAAATTAGCTGAAAAGAGTGTACTGCTATCACTGATCAATGCCGCTTGCTGTAAAACCACCTGCATCCATTAAAGATGCAGCGCCCCCGGCAAAAGGGATGTTAGTACCGTCGAATAGCACTAGTATGTATAGCTAAAAGTCCTCTTTCAAAATAGAATGCCTATATAAGAAAAAGTAACACATAGAAACAGCAAGTTACAATCAACAATATCCAAATGTCTAGTTAAAACATAATAATTTTCAAAACATGAACTTCATTTACAAATTTTGGTTGGGAGATCATTAGCTCTGATATACCACCGTCTTTGTTAGCACGGAGTCTGATCATGCCTGATCGACTAGGCCATCTCCCCACGAACAATGTAGTTTGACATGTGATGCAAAACAAAGTTGTTACCAAGAGTAGTACCACCATGTGCGCAACATGGTGTCTGATCTCCACCCGATAAGCTAGGCCACCTTCCCACATATGTAGTGTGGGTTGACTTTTCCAATCCACAATTATTACAAGTTTTATCCCAATTAAGGGGAATAATATCATAATTTCACCAATATTTCAATTTTATCCCAAATAAGGGGAATAATCACAATCCACCCCTACACCGGCACGTGTAGTTTCAGGTGTGGGCCTTATGACCCACCCTTCCTCGGTTTTTGCTAATGATGTTCCCAAAATATTTTTGATTTTATTTGCACACAGAGGTAACATAAATACAATTGTACTCATCTCAACACTTTTCACATTGTATAAATTCTCATTAGTATTTTCAATCATTCACAACGACAATATTTCCTTGGCTCATTTGGCCATTCACAAGATTCTTTATTCCTGGCACGATGGCCATATTTCATATCCCACCCTTTTACCTATTTCAAATTCAAAGATCACCATCAAATATCAACATATAGAATATTTTAGAAATCACAACTTTAAGTTCATTAGAAATTAACAATTTAAGCACAATAGATTTCTTTCCGAGAAATGGAGTAAAATAATTGGCAAGCGATGCGCAAGTTAAAATCATCAACAACTAACACACCATTTATACTTGAAATACTTTTCCCCAAAAAAGGACAATACACAATTTCCATTCACGAATATGTAAGAATGCAAAACACATTGAAAATACTCACAAGCATAGCATTAGTTGAAACAGTCACATATGGGCATGACTTGAGTACATAAGCTTTTAGGCAAATTCTATTTTCGAAGTCAATTTTGGAATAGTTGAATCAAAGCTCATTTCATAATCTTTCTCACATCATCTTATTTCATTGGCACCATTGGCCACAAGTATAACTTTCACTCTTGGCACGTTGGCCACACTGTATATCCCCAATTTACTTATTTAACTTCCAACCATCTTTATAGATTATCAACGATAATACATTTTCAATCAAGCCTTTAGGTACACATATGAGAAATTAAGAGTCTTAAGCATATTGAGTTTTTCTCACAAAATTTGGCATACTAGCTTTCATTTGAAACACGACCCAAAACCATAACATTTTAATACACATATTATTCTTGAACACATTCTTGAAGGATAACATAATGTGATAGGAACATTCGGAACAAGTTTTGATTACACAATTCTCGACACTTTGCTTATTCGGGACAATCGAATATATTGGGAACAACTTGGAACATAGAATAAGGAACTTGAGACAACCATACTTGGAACTTACGGGAACATCATGGTATTCAATTCTAATAGAGAAAGTTTAGCCAACATACCTTTCTTTGAGCTTTCCTTAAATTACTACAACGTTCCGGAAATTCTAGCAATCCCAATCTATTTTTAGACATAACAAAATTGAACACAAATTAGGAAGATATTCATGGTTTCAGCTCATTTGAGAAATTTATCAAACACTAGGTGTGCAATTTAACTACAAGGTTCGTCTACAAGATTTCCTTCACTACACAACCCAATCCTTACGTATTTGAGCTCAACAATCTTCCCATAAATCTTATTGGTACATGCATGTATAATAATACTTTCATACCCAGGATTCATACTCCTAATCAACCATCTTCTACCCAAATTCGAAATTGAAAACTAGGGTATGGAACCTTACCCCTTAGACGAAAAACTTGTGAGATTTCCTTGTTAATTTTCCAAGATTTGAGCAAGAATTGATGAATAAATTGTTGGGGAACACTCTCTCACTCTAGGGCACTCTCTCACTCTAAAAAATCAGGTTTTAGCTCAAAAATAGTCCATTGCATCTATTTAACAAAGTAGGGTCGGGTTATAAAAACCCCAAAAATGAAGCTCCGGAACAGGATATGCGGTCCGCATATCGGCCGCACAATTTAGCCCCCAAAGCTGATGTCGCCTACCTGGGTCTGCGGTGATTATACGGCCCGCAAACCTATTTTTTGGTCGCATAATACACCGCAGAACTGGTCTGTGGTCTCATAATATACCGTAGACATCCTCCAAATCTTGCCCCTCATCTGCTTCACTCTGCGGCCATTATGCGATCCGCAGAGTGATTCTGCTGCCGCATAGTGGGCCGCAGAAATGCCCTCTTCTGCAAAAACTTTTCGTCTACTCCCCAGTGCATTTTTCAACCCAAAAATTCTGAGCTGTGGTGAGCAAGCTCGACGCGAAGATTTTATACAATCCTCAAACACGTAAGCCTACTCCGGCACCACAAAACCTTGAATTCATTTGCGAACTTTTACGGGGCTTTACACTTAAGTACTTCAAAAAATTTTGGGGTGTTACATTCTCCCCCGCTTAGGATCATTCATCCTCGAATGAGGGTCAAAATCCGTCATTAGCATTCAATGTGGCCCAACTGTTAGCCCACACACACCAGTAGTTTCAAAATTTGGCTAACTTCCTAAATTTCCAAATATTTTGCTAGTGTTTCCCCTGTAACTGGGGCTTATCCAAATGTCAGAGTAACACCAAAACAACTCCTAACAACACATCCACAACCCAATAAAGCACCACAATGTTTATATCAATAACATTAATCTCAGCATTACAAGCACTGCATTATCAAAATGATATCTGGACAGGAACTGCACATTTTTAAATCATAACACCTTGAAAGTACCTTTCAAATCACAATCATTTGACTATACACTCAAGTGAGAACATTTTATTTCCTTAAGACTTTTGGCCCTCAAGGTGGNTAAGAG
>AWOL01S0093529.1:4797-21968 GCA_000715115.1 Nicotiana otophora | reverse complement strand
GAGTGAAACGCGCACCTGCGAGTAACTTCCGCAGGTGCGGTTACTCTTTCGTAAGTGCAAAAAACCTGCTTGGACATAACCTTAAAACGGACGAAGCTCTGTCCATTTTTGTCTGTTTTTCTTCCATGTTTGGGTGATTTCACAGCTTTTTGATAGGGGATTTCAACTAGTAACTTGAAGGTAAGTTAATTCTATACACCTTGAGTTACATACATAGATTATGGGTAGATTATAACCGGTAAATCAAAGAAATCAAGGGTTTAGATGAAAAACCTAGATTTTTATAAAAATGAGATTTTAACCATGAAAATGGTTATGGAATTGGATAGAAATTATATATTTGAGTTCTTGAGATTATGGGTAACGTTTTCATCCGAAAAATTCTGGAATCCGGGCATGTGGGCCCGGGGTAAATTTTAGGAACGTCTGTACTTATCTTCGAGAGGCTATAGGGTGATAGGAAACTTCCTTTCTTCATCTTCCATCGTGCAAATGATGTAGTACTAAATATCTTTCTCTTGTTCTCTCACAGATGGTGAGAACGCGCTATAATGAGGTTACAGACCAGGGAAGATCTACTCCACCAGTTGCTAGAGGCCAAGGCAGAGGCAGAGGGAGGGATCCAACTCGTGGTAGGGGGTGAGGATGTCCCACGACTGTTCCAATTATGCCGCCAGTGGGTCCAGCAAAGAATCCCATTATTGAGAAACAGGGTGAGGTACCTGTGGCAAAGCCAGCTCCGATAAATTTCACAACTGCACAGGGATTTTAGGATGTCATGGGTCGTATGCTGCGGTTCATGGACACTATGACTCAGACCGATTTTTTTCTGGCAGACCCAGCCACATCTCAGGCGGGCGGGGGAGCACAGACCCCTACCGTGTAGGCTCATGGGCAGGAAACTGCTGTATATCAGACCCAGGGTACACTACCCATGGGTGAAGCCCAGCCAGTGGCAGCAGCTACACCTGAGCCCAGGCCAGCTGCAACCGCTGATCTGCAGAAACTATTGGATAGATGGACTAGACTACATCCTCCTGTCTTTGGGGGTGAGCGACATGAGGATCCTCAGGATTTCATTGATCGGTGCAAGGATAGACTGTACAACATGAGGATATTGGAGTCTCATGGGGTTGCCTTTGCTACTTTTCAGCTAGAGGGCAGAGCCCGTAGATGGTGGAAGTCTTATCTTCTTGGAAGACCAGCAGATTCTCCTCTCATGACTTGTGACAAGTTCACCCGTATCTTCCTGGATAGGTATTTTCCACCTTCCCAAAGGGAAGAGTTGCGGTTTCAGTTTGAGCAGCTCCAGCAGGTCAGCTGTCAGTGACCGATTATGAGGCGAGGTTCTCTGAGTTATCTCACCAGGCACTTATGATACTCCATATTGAGGCGGAGAGAGTGCGGAGGTTTGTTGAGGGTTTACATACTGTCATTCAGGCCACTATGGCTCGAGAGGTTGAGATGGGTACTTCTTATGAGCTAGTCGTGGAGATATCCCGGAGGATTGAGGGTGTGCGTCAGTGGAGCCGAGAGCATGTTATGAGCGATAAGCAGTTTAGATATTCTGGAGAGTTAAGAGGTGCTCCGTCTGGGGGTAGAGGTCAGTTCGTGAGAGGGCAGTCCAGCAGGCCCCCATATCCAGCACCACTGCCTCCTCTGGGTGCTCTTGTACGACCTTATTTTAGTGCTATACCAGAAAGTTCTTATCGCCCACCATCTATTCAGGGTTCTTCCAGTGGGTATTCAGGTCACCAGGGCCAGATTCTTATTCAACAGCCCATTTTACCTAAGAGTTGTTACGACTGTGGGGATCCCAGTCACATACGGATATTATGCCCCAAACTTTGGGGTAGAATAGTGCAGCAGGGTTAGCAGCCTATAATTACTGCACTAGTTTCTCCACCAGTAGTACGACCACCAAGAGGTAGAGGACAGGTGGGTAGGGGCCGTCCTAGAGGTGGAGGTCAGCCAGGAAGAGGCCAGCCAGTTGGCGCTTCAGCTCGATTCTATGCTTTTCTAGCCAAACTAGATGTAGAGGCCTCAGATACCGTGATTACAGGTATTATTTCTATTTGCGGCAAAGATGCCTCCGTATTATTTGATCCAGGATCTACATATTCATATGTGTCCTCTCTATTTGCTCAATTTTTGGGTGTTTCTCGTGAGTCCTTGAGTACTCCTATTTATGTGTCCACTCCTATGGATGATTCCATTGTTGTGAATCGGATCTACCGGTCCTATATTATTGCATTATGTGGTTATGAAACTAGAGCAGATCTCCTATTGCTTGAGATGACCGATTTTGAAATTATTCTGGGCATGGACTGGTTATTTCCATATCATGCTATCCTAGATTGCCATGCCAAGACTGTTACCTTGGCTATTCCAGAATTTCCTAGGTTGGAGTGGAAAGGTTCATCTTTTAGTGCATCTAATCAGGATTATTTCTTTTATGAAGGCTCAACATATGGTTGAGAAGGGTTGTTTAGCTTATCTAGCCTATGTTCGGGATACTACTGCAGAGACTCCGATTATTGATTCAGTGCCTGTAGTTCGGGAGTTCTCTGATGTATTTCCTTCAGATCTTCCAGGCATGCCACCAGATCGTGATATTGATTTCTGTATTGACCTGGCTCTAGATACCCAGCCTATATCTATCCCACTGTATCACATGGCTCCTAAATAATTGAAAGAACAACTTGAGGAGTTATTAGCCAAAGGGTTCATCAGACCGAGTGTATCTCCTTGGGGTGCACCGGTATTATTTGTGGAGAAGAAGGATGGTACTATGTGAATGTGTATTGATTATCGCCAATTGAATAAAGTCACTATTAAGAACAAGTACCAATTGCCGCGTATTGATGATCTATTTGACTAGTTGCAGGGTACTAGGGTGTTCTCTAAGATTGACTTGAGGTCGGGGTACCATCAGTTGAAGATTCGGAATTCGGATGTTCCGAAGACTTTTTTCAGGACTAGATATGGTCATTATGAGTTTCTGGTGATGTCCTTCGATTTAACTAATGCCCCAGCAACATTTATGGATTTGATGAATAGGGTATTCGGGCCATATATTGATTCGTTTGTCATTGTCTTCATTGATGATTATGATTTACTTGTGTAACAAGGATGAGCATGAGCAGCATATGAGAGTGGTGCTTCAGATGTTGCGGGAACAAAAGCTATATGCTAAGTTCTATAAATATGAATTCTAGCTAGAGTCTGTAGCATTTTTGGGGCATCATGTATCGGGCGAGGGCATTAAAGTTGATCCCAAAATGATTGAGGTAGTTCAGAATTGGCATAGTCCCACTTCGGCGACTGAGATCAGGAGTTTCCTAGGTTTAGCAAGTTATTATTATCGGTTCGTGGAAAGTTTTTCATCTATTGCAACACCTTTGACCAAAGTAACCCAGAAGGGTGCTCCGTTCCGATGGTCCGATGATTGTGAGGTGAGCTTTCAGAACCTCAAGACAGCATTGACTACATCACCAGTGTTAGTGTTACCTTCCAGTTCGGGGATGTATACAGTGTATTGTGACGCTTTAGGGTTGTGTATTAATGCAAGAAGGGCGAGTTATTGCATATGCTTCACGTCAGCTAAATCCCTACGAGAAGAATTATCCGGTACATAATTTGGAGTTAGCTGCGATTGTTCACGCTCTTAAGATTTGGAGGTATTATCTTTATGGGATGTCTTGTGAAGTTTACACTGATCATCGCAGTTTGCAGTATTTGTTCAAGCAGAGGGACCTAAACTTGAGGCAGCGCAGATGGCTGGAGTTACTGAAAGATTATTATATTACTATCCTATATCATCCGGGCAAAGCAAATATGGTTGCATACACCTTGAGTAGAAAGATAGAGAGTATGGGTAGTTTGGCTTTCATTTCAGCAGAGGAGACGCCATTAGCTTTGGATATTCAGTCCTTGGCTAGCAGACTTGTGCGGCTGGATATTTTGGAGCCCAGCCGAGTTCTTGCATGTGTTGTAGCTCAGTCTTCACTATTTGAGCAGATCAAGGCTCGCCAGTATGATGATCCACACTTAATGATTCTTTGAGAAAATGTACTATGGGGTGGTGCCAAGGAAGTTACTATTGGAGTGGATGGTGTTTTGCGCCTCCAGGATCGTCTATGTATTCCTAATGTTGATGGACTAAGGAAAACGATCCTAGAGAAAGCACACAGTTCTCGGTATTCTATTCATCCAGGTGCTACGAAGATGTATCGTGACCTGAGGCACCATTATTGGTTGCGACGAATGAAAAAGGACATCGTTGAGCATGTAGCTAGGTGTCTAAATTCCCAGCAAGTTAATTATGAGAACCAGAGGCCAGGTGGCCTACTTCAGCAGATGACTATACCGGAGTGGAAATGGGAATGCATTACTATGGACTTTGTAGTCGGGTTGTCGTGGACCTTGCAGAAGTTTGATGCAGTCTGGGTGATTGTTGACAGGTTGACCAAGTTAGCACACTTTATTCCGGTTGTGACTACATATACTTCAGAGAGGTTGGCCCAGATATATATTCAGGAGAAAGTTCGGTTGCACGGTGTGCCAATTTCCATCATATGAGATAGAGGCCCTCAATTTACTTCACATTTCTGGAGAGCAGTACAGAGTGAATTAGCGACCCGTGTAGAGCTCAGCACAACCTTTCATTCACAGACCGACTAGAAATCAGAGCGGACAATTTAGATTTTGGAGGATATGCTCAGGGCATGTGTGATTGACTTTGGAGGTCAGTGGGATCGTTTCTTGCCTTTGCCTGAGTTTGCTTATAATAACAGCTACCAATCCAGCATCGAGATGACTTCATTTGAGGCTTTATATGGTCGGCGATGTCGTTTGCCCATCGGGTAGTTTGAGCCCGGTGAGGCTAAGTTATGTGGTACTGATTTGGTGAAGGATGCTTTGANTTGGAATAGGTTTTGGAGTAATCGAGGTCCTCTTGGAATTCCGAGTCAGGAATAGCTCCGTATAGTAATTTAAGACTTGCACATAAAATTTGGTATCATTCCGAGTAGTATAAGTATATATTTCGGCGCATTCGGAGTAAGTTGGAAGA
The DNA here is from genome assembly GCA_000715115.1 of Nicotiana otophora. Taxonomy (NCBI): domain Eukaryota; kingdom Viridiplantae; phylum Streptophyta; class Magnoliopsida; order Solanales; family Solanaceae; genus Nicotiana; species Nicotiana otophora. Next base: position 16,894 of record AWOL01S0093529.1, on the reverse strand, counting down.
ATTTTAAATTTCTAAGTTGAACCAATTTAGTTTGGGATATGATTCTTAGATTGGATGTTGTTTTACACATTCCTAGAGTTCGAGCGACTTTGTTTTATAATTTCAAACCTGTTGGTATGTTCGGACGGGGCTCCGGGGGCCCTGAGTGTTAATCAGACGAGGCTCAGATCAATTTTGGAATTTTGAAGAAGAGCTGAAGCTTCCAGCTTCTAGTATGATCGCACCTGCGCTTGGGCGGCCGCAGGTGCGAGCCACCAGCCGTAGGTGCGAAGCTGAGGAGCAAGTCTGCTACTGTAGGTGCGGAATATTTGGCGCACCTGCGAACGGGTAGGTGTAAGGCAGAGTGCACAGATGCGAAGCTGGACCAGGCGAGTGAAACTCGCACCTGCGAGTAACTTCCGCAGGTGCACAGCCGCGGGTGCGGTCACTCCTTCGCAGGTGCGAAAAACCTGCTTGGATAGAACCTTAAAACGGACGAAGCTCAGTCCATTTTTGTCCGTTTTGCTTCCATGTTTGGGTGATGTCAGAGCTTTTTGAGGGGGGGTTTCAATTGACAACTTGAAGGTAAGTTAATTCTTCACACCTTGAGTTAAATACATAGATTATGGGTAGATTATAACCGGTAAATCTTTGAAATCAAGGGTTTAGATGAAAAACCTAATGTTTTTATAAAAATAAAATTTTAACCACGAAAATGGTTATGGAATTGGATAGAAATTACATATTTAGAGTTCTTGAGATTATTGGTAATGCTTTCATCAAAAATATTTCGAAATCCGGGCACGTGGGCCCGGGGTGAAATTTAGGAATTTTACTATTTTGGATATGGTAATTTATTTAATAGATGAAATTAGAATTATTGAACATGTATTAATTATTTTACATAACTTTTGGATAGTTTCGGATTATTTGGCATCGAATTGAGGTTTGTACGCGACTTTTTGATCGGAAAGTGGACTTTGAGACAAGGTAAGTCTCTTGTCTAAATCTTGTGAGGGGGAATTTATCCCATAGGTGATTAAATTGATAATTGTTATTAATTGTGGGGGCTGCATACGCACGAGGTGAGAAGAGGTCATACGTAGCTACTATCTATGCTAAAGTCTGGGTAGTGTAGAACTCAAAGCATGTCCTCCTTTCTTGTGGAGCGGGCCGAACTCCTCGGCAGTATAGATGCATCTATGGATCGCGCCGCGCGTCCCTCGGCAGTGTACACGACACTCTAGATCGGGTCATATGACCTCAGCAGTAATCGTTCCTAATATTAATAATAATTACATGATACCTTGATGTTTAACTGCAGTTTGTGAATTTAATTAATAGATTGGAAATTATTGCATTTGAAGGAATTTAATTATTTCTGCTAGTTAAATAAAAGTATTGTTAACTCTGTGAATCATGTTGATTTAGATATTTTAGTTTTATTTCAATTATTATTATGGACCCTTAGTGAGTGTCAAAGTCGACCATCTCGTCTCTACCTTTTCGAGATTAGGCTTGATACTTACTGGGTACACGTTGTTTACGTACTCATGCTACACTTGCTACACTTTTTTGTGCAAGACCTAATATGGGTGCTATAGTTGGACCTATTACCACGCACCCTCGATATCCAGAGGCTTAGTGGTGAGTTGCCCTTCTGAGCCATTCTGCAGCAACCAGTGCCTCTTCCTGAATTTTTATTCTGTCTATTCTATTTCAGACAGTATTTGAAATTTTTGTATAATCTACTAGATGCTCATACACTTATGACACCAGGTCTTGGCACACACACTAGTAGAATATTTTGATTTAATTAGTTTTCTTGGTTTTTTTAATTTACGAGATCTTTTCATATTGTTTTAATTCTTGCAAGTAAGAAGAGTTTAATAACTCGGTTAATTTTAAAAGAATTGAATATGGATTTAAATTACTAGTTGGCTTGTCTAGCTGTAGTGTTGGGCGCTATCACGACCTATAGGTTAAATTGGGTCGTGACACCACCATGTCCCCAATCTTCTTCAATTCCAACTCAAACATGGAATCAATCCATGATTTACTTACCTACTTTGTGATATTCTGCTATTATACGCGTGTCCATGGTGTTACTTAGTTCTTGCCCTATTTTTGGAAAGAACTACTTCTCAAAACGGGATGGATTTATCTTGATTTGGTGAAGATCTGGATAACCTTTTGTCTATATACATGCTACAATGAGCAATTCTTGCATTATTGGTTCGATTCAAGGCTGTTGGACCCAACTAGGGTTTGAGAGTTTCCTTTTTCTTTACTGATTTTCGATTGCATGTGATATTCTTTCCTTTCTTGTGTTTGACTAATGATTTTTCCTTGTTTGGGTATTTAATTTTGCTACTATATAAACTCCTCCCTAATCCCTTTTCAAAGATGAAGTTTTTAATGCTATTGCACTCAATATACCTTCCTTATTCGTTCGTCTTCTTTGAAACCCTTGGATCTTTGGCCGGCTGAAAGCCAAGGCCATAATATTATCAACCTCCTCTGGTGCAAGCATTGCACGGGGCCCTTACGAGGCTCTTGTGAACTCTGAAGTATGAGAGATTTGGGGTTCTTGCTACCAGTATTCTAAAATCCTTATTCGTTTTCCCGTCTAATTTTGCTACTGGTTAGTGCCTTTAACTCTTGCAATGTTCAATATTTTTCCTTTTGTATACCTCTATGTGTTCAAGATATTAAGGACGTTTAAAATTCTGTGAGCATGATTTAGTTCCTTTGTTAGTTGTGAATCCTTGATACTGCACTGCTATGATACTCCCCTGTCATTCTTTATTCTTTGATAGTTTAATGTATTTTAGTACATGTGATAGATTCCAGTTTGTTCTTAGTTTGCGTTAGGCTAATATGTGTTCTACACTATATCCTGCACTTCTATGTTGGATTTTCTTATTTTCCTCTGGAATCAGTTCCATCTCTCTGTGTTTTTCTTAGTATCTGAACATGTTTGAGTTTTGATTTTCAATGCATGCCTATTGTAGATGTTCGTTTAATGAAACTGACTACCTGCTGTTAGTTATAGAATCCTTTTCATGCCTTGCTTTTGGTACTATACTAAAACGCTTATGAAACCATTCCTTTGCTTTGAATGAATTATTGAGTCTTGTGTTTAATCTACTGTTCTTTGCAAACTAGTCACAACTATATGGATCTCATACTATCGTAAGATCTAGCCTAAACATGTTTCCTTGCTATTTGTAATCCCGTTCTTTAGCATCATCTAAGACTTTAGAGTAAATGTCACACTTCCTCTCTTATGTATGGTCAACTGACATGTTAATGTGTAGCTAATCTGCCTTTTACACGTCATAAGTTTTTGTAAAGCCTTTGTACTATGATCTATTCCCCACCTTGTTAAGTTTCATGANTCTGGTGCTCAACATATGTGACTCTTGTGCAAGCTGGGTGTTCATTCAACCTTCAGCTTGAGGGATCATTGACCTGGGCAGTTCACACATACATGGCCCATTTATAATTGAGACAGATCCAACACNTGTTCTTTGCAAACTAGTCACAACTATATGGATCTCATACTATCGTAAGATCTAGCCTAAACATGTTTCCTTGCTATTTGTAATCCCGTTCTTTAGCATCATCTAAGACTTTAGAGTAAATGTCACACTTCCTCTCTTATGTATGGTCAACTGACATGTTAATGTGTAGCTAATCTGCCTTTTACACGTCATAAGTTTTTGTAAAGCCTTTGTACTATGATCTATTCCCCACCTTGTTAAGTTTCATGATATTGACCAAGCTATACTACTAGTATGTTGATATGATGTTTGTGACCTTATTAGAACTGTCATGTTAGAACTTTCATTGTACCAGATAGACATTTGAAATCCTTTAGGTTAGTGCCCTATCCTAGACTTGTTTGGCATTGTGCACTCTGATATGTTTATCTTATAACCTCAGAAAACCTGATTCCCATAACTCTCTCAATATGTTCTTCTGCTCAATATAGTATCTCCTGCTAATTGATCGAGTCTAGAATGTCAGTATTGTTATATCAACTTGCCATGAGGAATCTAAGCCTTATTGATCCTCTTAACTTGTATGTTCTTTGTTTAATCAATCCTGCTATGTCTGCTTCTAAAATACAAAATGCATTTCTTCAAATTCTGTTACTTAGTCATTGTTAGTAGGTCCAGAATTCTTTAAGTGATTGCTAGGTGTATTCGTTAACTCGCAATTGTTTGGTAAGTGAGACTCCATCTGGGTTCTAACATGGTTTCAAAACCTAGATTTGGGCTGTGCAATTGATACCCTCGAGTGCTTGAGCTGAGTTCACATATGGGCCTGCTATTCGTAGAAAAGTGAGCTTGTTGAGAGCCTAGGTAATACTGGTTTATTTCTTACTTTTGGGCCTGCTTTAAGCTTGCAGTTTTCCGTGTGTAATATTTTTACTTATGTTCATTAATTGGGCCTGTAATGATTTGTAAACAAACAATTGGAGTGCTAGTGAAATTGGGGGAAACAGGTATGTTCTGATGTTGGCATAAAAGGGTAGAAAATATTCATGTAGGGTCTATGTGATTTCTTTGTTACTCTAAACAACATGCCAGATTTGCTATCTGTTTTCATATATTATGCACTAGTAGAAATCATGCCTATAGGAAATCACACACTCACTTAACCTGTTTTACTATCAGAAGCATGGGTTTAAGTACTTTGCTTGTTCCCGTGTTTACTGTAATGCGTTAGTAGACAACATGCCTATAGGAATCATGTGTCCACTCCTTCAATTTGTGCAACTGCGGTGTATTTACTAGATACCATGCCTGCAGGATTATATTAACTTATGATCCTCATCTAGATATCATGTCTATAGGACCTTAATTGATTAATTAGCTACTATTATTGATATTTCCATCATATTGCTTGCCTAGAAAACATGCCTATAGGGATGAAGTGTTATAGAATCAGTTTCAATTGCCAACTCTTAGAAATCCTGCCTATAGGATATTTTTACTCTCCTAGAAAGTATACCAATAAAATCAAACGCGGATAATCTTAAGCTTTCAAACGGTTTTATTGCCTTATTGCGCAAATAGTTTTCAGATCATCCCTATAGGATTTATAATACCTATAATCTGCAAGTTTTTTGTTCTAAAACAACAACACTGCCTGTACGCTTGAAAATCCGAATTATAGAAACCATGCTTATAGGACTTACCGGCTCTAATGCGTCTTAACTCTGAAACTGTATGCCACCTAATCTGCTCACGTGCATTCGTTGTTTATGTGTGGAGGCTAACTTGGGCCTTTAACTATCTTTATATGAAGTCCTATTTGTTTTGAATGTCGCCTAGTTTCATTAATTTTTTTGAGCAACCTAAGTAAAGTCTAGAACCACCCAAATAGTAGGTCCAAGGCCTCATGGACTATAGGCATGGGACGGGTAATGCACCCATAGGACGCGAACTAGAATTGAATTAGAACGCTCTATATAAATAACTTCAACATAGTAATCGGGTAGCAGGAGATGATAGTCTGTACCCGCTGTATAATATGAGCAACTCCTTTCTAAAAAGAGTTGCAAAGTATTATTTATGTTGCACGGGGTAATCCTTTAGGCTAAAAAACTTAGGACCCCGCCCTTCCTTTATACACTTAATCATCTAATAAAAACCGTTATAGTTGTATCCTTGTAGTCCTTAAGATTTGTACCAATTCCCATTGTGTTATAATGAAACTCTTTGACCTTTTATTCTCTTGGTTTATTTGATCATCTCGCCTAATTATATTCCACATAGTCTTAAGTTTGGCCGGGACCCATAGTTGTGGACCTCGAAGAGTGCCTAACACCTTCTCTTTGAGGTAATTTGAGCCCTTACCCAATCTTTGGTGTCGTTAACTAGTCAAACAAAGTTATTTGTATAATAGGTGCCCTAATGCACCTTAAAAACTGTTAGGTGGCGACTCTTCTCTTTAACACTCTATCTTCCATTTAAAAGAGTTGTCACACGTCGAAACCCACTTTCGGGAGAAAAAGGGGCACGACTGGTCCTCCCATAGTGTGCAAGATTAAAAAGGCTTTACATGGCATTAAACAGGCTTCCAGACAATGGTTTGCCAAATTATCTGTTTCACTTATGTCAAGTGGTTACACATCCAGCCTCATTGATTACTCCCTTTTTACCAAGTCCACATCTACCTCTGTTGTTATCATAGCTGTGTATGTGGATGATATTTTGTTGGCTGGTGATGATGCTTCTGAAATGGATTCTCTCAATTCCTTCCAAGATCTCCAATTCAAAATCAAAGACTTGGGTGATGTTCACTATTTTCTAGGTGTAAAAATCTCGAGATTGCCATAGGGTTTTCTTGTGAGTCAACATAAACTTACCAAAGATTTATTGGTGAGTTTCACTGCTCTTATGCCTCTCCAGTTGTGTCACCTTTGGAGCTGAATCTCAGACTCACTCCTGATTCTGGTAAATTATTGCCTGATCCTTCTCACCATAGAAGATTGATTGGAAAACTAAATTTCCTATAGCACACTCAATCTGATATATCATTTTCTGTACAGCATTTCAGTCAATTCTTGAATGCTCCTAGAACTGCTCATTTACATGCTGCTTTACATGTCTTGAGGTAGTTGGTTAAGGACCCTGATAAGGGTATTTTACTGAACAATAATCCGGATATTTCATTGCTTGTTTACTCTGATTCTGTTCTTGGTCCTATTTGTTGGAAGTCCAAGAAGCAACTCACTATTTTCTTATCTTCTACTGAAGCTGAATATAGAGCTTTAAGAAACACTGTGGCTGAGATCGCCTGGCTAGTCGGACTGTTGAGTGACTTAGGTGTTTCTATCACTGATCATGTTCCTGTCCACTGTGACAACCAGGCTGCTATCAGCATTTCTAGGAACTCTGTCTCTCATGAACAAACTAAACACCTTGAGCTAGATTGCCACTTTTTTAGGGAGCAACTTGTAGCTAGCCTTATCCCTCTTCAATACATTTCCATCATTTCTCAGCTGGCTGACATCCTGACGAAACCTCTTTCTGGTGCTCAACATATGTGACTCTTGTGCAAGCTGGGTGTTCATTCAACCTTCAGCTTGAGGGATCATTGACCTGGGCAGTTCACACATACATGGCCCATTTATAATTGAGACAGATCCAACACGAGGACCATCTACTTTAGTTACTTTTATTAATCATCTATAAAGTTATTATAGTCTTATCCTTTATTACAAAGATAGCCTGTATTATTCAGTTGTATATATAGAAGTGGAGGTGGTTGTTTTGTATAGTTTGACTTTCTATTTTATTTAATGAGATAGAAAAGTTCTCTCTCATCTCTCACCGACTTTACTTTGAGTTCACTCTCTGCTAGACATGTTAAATGGGTCGACCGACCCGGACCCGAACCTGTTGACTCTTGACCCATGGGTCCTTAATCGGGCCGGGCCGGTTCACTTTCTTACAAGGACCGGTCCGGATTTGACCCATAAATCAAAATACGTTGACCCGACCTGGACCCGTAACTCGTAACCCTTAACCTAGGCCCTAACGGGCCGAATTCAATTTAATTAAAAAAAGTTAAAAACTAATAAATGATAAAAGTTACAAACTTTATACATATATACGAACATGAAATTAGTACATGTCCTTGAAGCCAGTTAGAATAAAAATATAAGAAAAGTCATACTTTATTAATATTAAAACTTGAGAAACATATGGAATTCAACTATTTCTATAACTAATAGTCTAAAACGTATGAAATTCAACTATTTTGACAAGACGCCTCATAGTGTCTGGTACTATATTCTTTCTTCAATGTTTGGATTCAATTTTTACCACTTGTATGAATATATATATATATATATATATATATATATATATATATATATATATATATATATATATGAGCTGGTCCAGGCCGGTTCACCCGTAGGTTAGCTTCCGGTTCAGTGGGTCAAACTATTATAGCCCGACCCATGCCCCTTAAATTAATTGATTTTGGTCTACTTAGGATTTCGTGGGTCATGGGCCGGTTAAAGGATAATTTTAATGGGTTATATGGGTTGGTTCGTGGGTCGACCAAGCCCATTTGACAGGTCTACTCTCTACAATGGAGAAAACCTGAATTTCTCTGCTTATATGGTAAATCAACAATAATAGATAAATAAATAATTTAGAAGTAACTGCAATTAATATAAATATTTTGTTAAAAATTTCAACAATTAATATGATTCCATTTGCAGCCAGATAATAGTACAACTCTTATTAGGCTGGAGTTTTATGCGTGAATATGTGTGAAATTGCAATTTACAAGAAAAATCATAGATTGTAATTCACACCAACTATAAACTAATATTCATCCTCGGACGAGAGAAGCTGGTGAGTCAAATAAATTTAAACTATCAAGATTAGTGTTATAAATTACAAAGTAGGAAATTGATTCGTTAACAAATGAATGTATATAGAGATAATAACTTTTTAAGGTATTTAAATGTTTACGGGCAAATACAGATTTGTTTTAATAATTTACCCATTCTATGATGTTTGGTTTCCAACTAAGACTATTCTTGGAAGGTTTATTAAGTTTGAACGGTTTTGATCTAATGTTAGATTCTAATCAAATCAAAGGTAAATCAATGCAAATATAGAAAGTTATTTACGAGATCCCATATTTTATCTTGTAAAAACCCCTCACACCAACTATAAAAACCCTCTTTTGTCCCCTTGTTTTCCACCCCTCAATTGCATTCTCTATCCCTCTCTTTATATTTCTTCCATATTGAGTACTATATTTGTATATGGTCGAAATATATTTCGGCCTTCCTACGTTCGATCGAGTTCGTGTTAAAAAGTCTGAATGAGATTTTGGGAGCGAGCTCCGAAGTCGGTACTAACGAGCCTCGAGCCCAAAGGTCGCTCGAGGAGTCGGCTCGATAACCCTATCGAGTCCGTGACTGAATCGATCCGCAAGGCACTGCTTCGAGGTCGGAAATGCGCGACGCCCATCTCGAAGGTCGAACTCGAGCCAAGACTGAAGGGCCCGATCCAGTAACGAGTTCGAGCCAGTATCGAGCTCACAGACAAGAGCAGTTGCGACCGCACCTAGAGAGAGAATCTTGGCGGGAATCAAGGAAGAGACAAACCATCATGGGCCTTCCACTATATGCTTTATTTTATTATTTTTTGTAATGATCCTCTTCTATAAAAGGGGGGATCCTTGTAAGCAAAAGAGACAGAGACAAAAAATCACTTCTCAGATTAAAAGATATCCCTTTGTGTTTGCTTTACTTTATTTCATTCATTCTTATTGCCCACTATTTAAACTTTCGCAGTCAAGAATATACATATCTCTATTTCTCTACACGATTTATATCGAATTGTATTGCATATCCTTAGAACCATATAAAATCTAACGTTATCCGATTTTTTCGTTAAACAGTTTGGCGCCCACCGTGGGGATAAGGGTAATAGTGATCGTTTGATATAAATCTAAAGTACACGCCAGTTTGCTACTTCAAATCAGCAATGGCTTCACCTATCGACCACGAAGCCGACCTTCAAGGTGAAAACAACAACTTGGCACCCGGAGCCGGAAGGCCAATTAACGATGGAACCGAGGCTCGAATCGAAGTACCCGAAACTCGAGCTGAAATACCTTTGGATGTCAATTCACAAATAGCTTTGGAGGCGAATCAACGTTCCAAACCGGAAAGAAGCATTCAGGGCGGTACTCGAACCGTAGCCCGAGACACCCAAAATGCGGGGAAAATCGGGGCCAGCCTACGTATGATCTTCGAGATTCTACAAGCCCAACAAGTAGCTATAGCCCAACAAATGAGCAAGAATCGGGGACTACTCCCAGAATTACTAAATTGCTCGAAGAACTCACAAAACGAGTCGAAGCCAATGACAAGAGAGTGAAAATATACAATGCCAGGGTCGATCAAATCCAGGGGGCCCCACCAATGATAAAAGGGCTTGATTCGAAAAAATTCATACAAAAGCCTTTTCCCTCGAGTGCGGCACCGGAACCAATCCCCAAAAAATTCCGTATGCTCGAAATTCCCAAATATAATGGTACGATCGATCCTAACGAACATGTCACCTCTTACACATGTGCCATCAAAGTTAACGATTTGGAGGACGGTGAGATCGAATCTGTGTTATTAAAAAAGTTTGTAGAGACCCTCTCGAAGGGAGCGATGATCTGGTATCACAATTTACCACCGAATTCCATCAATGCTTTTGCCATGTTAGCAGATTCGTCCGTAAAGGCACATGTTGGTGCCATAAAGGTTACGACAAGGAAATGAGACCTCTTCAAAGTAAAGCAAAGGGGGAATGAAATGCTGAGGGAATTCGTGTCCCGATTTCAAATAGAACGCATGGAATTACCACCGGTCACAGATGATTGGGCCGTACAAGCTTTAACCCAAGGGTTGAACGAGCTAAGTTCGACAGCATCACATCGGCTGAAATAAAATTTGATCGAGTATTCAACAATAACTTGGGAAGATGTACACAACCGATACCAATCGAATATTAGGGTCGAGGATGATCATTTGGGAGCTCCGTATGGACCCGTGCATCAGAACAGGACAGCTACTAAAAACCAAAAGGAGATCGACAGAGAACAAAGGTCGGACAGAGACCGATATCGACCATACATCGCAGATCGGGTGAACAACGGTTCAGCACACAATACAGTTTGGAACAATCGAAGGATCGATCGAGTGAAAAATTCGCGGGGACTTATGAGTAAGAGCGGCTTCGATAAGTATGCCGATCCTATAGAAGCACCTCGATTATCACAATATAACTTCAGCGTTGGTGCATCCGCTATCGTGTTGCCCATCGGACGCATCAAAGGTACTAAATGGCCTCGACCCATGCAGACCGATCCTGCCCAAAGAAATCCCAATCTAACGTGCGAACATCATGGTACCGATGTCCACAAAACGGAAGATTACAGGCAACTAAGAGAGGAAATAGCCCGCTTATTCAACAAAGGGCACCTTCGGGAATTTCTGAGTAATAGGGCGAAGAACTATTTTAAAAACAGGGATTTCGACAAGCAGAATGAGTAAGAAGAACTGCAGCACGTCATCCACATGATCATCGGCGGCATCAATACCCCTCAGGGACCAGTGCTTAAACGCACTAAAACATCGATTGTGAGGGAGAAGCGATCTCGGACTCAAGATTACGCACCCATGGGGACTGTCCTTTGATGATGAAGATGCAGAAGGAGTCATCCAACCTCATAACGATGCACTGGTAATATCCGTACTCATGAATAAAACTAAAATTAGGCGTGTGTTAATCGATCCAGGTAGCTCGGCCAACGTCATCCGATTGAAGGTAGTAGAACAGCTCGGCCTACAGGATCAGATCGTACCCGCAACTCTGGTTCTAAACGGGTTCAATATGGCATGTGAAACCACCAAAGGTGAGATAATCCTGCCAATAAACGTGGCCGGAACCATCCAGGAAACAAAGTTTCACATGATCGAAGGCGATATGAGATGCAACGCCATTTTCGGAAGGCCATGGATCCACAACATGAGAGTTGTACCTTTGACCCTGCACCAGGCCCTCAAATTCCCGACACCGAGAGGTGTCAAAACGGTGTACGGAGAACAACCAGCCGCAAAGGAAATGTTCACTGTCGAGGAAGCTAAACCAATGTCCTCACCTTCGTTGATAAAAGGATCGGGCTCAGAAGGAGAACGGGACACCAAATAGCAATCACAGACATCAGCTTCGACCCAGCCAGATAACCAGAAGATCGAAGAAGATGATGATCGAAGGGTCCCTCGATCTTTCATTATTCCCGTTGACTTCGGTGCCACCAAATCAACAATCGAGGAACTAGAGCAAGTCACATTAATCGAGCAATGGCCCGAGCGAAGGGTATACTTGGGAACGGGGTTGAGCTCCAAACTCAGGAAGAAACTCGTTCAATTTCTTATCAATAACATTGATTGTTTTGCCTGGTCCCATTTACATATAACAAGGATCCTGCCGGACATAACGACGCATCGGCTAAGTTTGGACCCCAGGTTCAGACCGGTGAAGCAAAAGAGAAGACCCCAGTTCGAGGGAAAGCA
>AWOL01S0093512.1:0-16058 GCA_000715115.1 Nicotiana otophora | reverse complement strand
CAATGCACAAATGCAGAGGTGAGTTGGAGCATGTTGGATCGCAGATGCGAGAAGGTATCCGCAGAGGCGGAATAGCTTCTGGGGGGAAGATGCCAGCAGAAGAGTAATTGAGTGAGATGTGAGGTGGCTAGGTATTTCCGCAGAAGTGGACTCCTGTGCGCAGAAGTGCATCCGCAAATGCGTTTGGCACACGCAGGAGCGATGCCGCAGGTGCAGTCTTCAGGGAGCATAAGCGGAGAGGCATAGCTTAAGTGAGTTTCGTAGGTTCAGATCTTTTACCGCATATGCGGTTCCACAGAAGCTGATGAGGGATCGCAGGTGCGGAAGTTCTGGCAGTGTTATAATTCGAAAGGGTTCCGAGTTTTCTTCATTTGTGGAATTTGCAAGCTCGGCTAGTGGCTATGTTTGAGAGGGGTTTTTCTAGATTTCAATAGGTAAGCAACTTTTGATCATTTTTATTCATTACATTAAATACCCATTGAATTTTCCACCTAGATTAGGTATTTTTGAGGTGAAATTTGGGGAACATTGGACTAGAGATTTGGAAAGTGAGATTTAGAAGTTTGAAGGTTGATTTGTGGTCGAAATTGGATAATTTTGATATGGTTAGACTCATTATTGAATGGGTGTTCAGATTTTGTGAATTTTGTTGGGTTCTGAGTCATGGGCCCGGGGTTGAGTTTTGGGTTGACTTTGGAACTTTGATTAAAGAACGTAGCTTTATCGTATGGAATATATTCCTATAGCTTGTATTGATTATATTAAGTTGTTTGTATCTAGATTCGAGTTGTTCGGAAGCCGATTCGCGAGGAAAAGGTTTGTTGGAGCATTGAGTGGCGAACTTTGAGGTAAGTAACACTTCTAAACGTGGTACTGAGGGTATGAATTCCTGAAATATATGTTATGTGGTTGGTGTTGAGGTGACACACATGCTAGGTGAAGCATGTTTGGGCGTGCACCGTGGTAATTGTGACTCGGTTGATTCTGTGGTACCGTATAGTTATTAAACCTTGTTGCTATTTATGTAATCCCTACGTGTTAGAGTAATTGAGTTGTGTTCCATGTTAGAAACCATGTTTAGGCTATATGCTTATTCTGTTGGGACCCACTGAGGTCATTTCTGTTGTTGAAGTATTTACTTAAATTATAATTATGTACGTAGTCATATTCATCTTTTGCATATCATATCTCAGTCTCTGTAGTCATTTATTGTTATATCATGTTATCATTGTTTGGGCTGATTGGCATGAGACTTGTGAGCCCGAGAGACTGGAGAAATTGATGACTGAGTTGGGGGCCGTGAGTTATGTTGTGAGTGAGGTTGTGGATCGGGCTGCACACCGTAGCAGGCCTTCTTGGCTTTATATATATTATTATTATGGATCGGGCTGCACACCATAGTAGGCCTTATAGGCTCTATCTATTATTATGGCATCAGGTTGTACGCTGCAGCATGCCATATTGGCTTTATATTAGCGCTTGGACAAGATCCGCCCCTCCAGAGTCTGACATACCAACGTTGAGCGCAGGTACCATACTGTTAAACTTGGCATATTTTATCAGTGTTGAGCTTAAACTGTTAAACTTAAAGCATGTATACATTTCTGTACTGTGTACGAATTGATTATGGGATTTCTCTAAGTTATTATTGTCATTTTCATGTTATACCTGTACTGTTATTATCTGGATTTGGACTGTACCTGATATTTGGAATAAAGTATGTATATTTATATGCATATTGCCTCACATTTTACTTATGTCTCATAGATTTCGGATGTGTAATGTAATGATTTGTGTTAATTTGTGGTAGTTTTATTTATAGGAATCAGACGAAGGTGCGCAAATTGAAGCGAAAAGGGGAAGAGAAAGGAAAAAGCCAAAGTGTAGCGCCACATGCAGCGTGGGGCTCTACCTGTGGCGCACAAAATAGAAACTCCCAGAACGCTAGTGCCAGAGCTAGCGCACCATGCTACCCTGGGCATTGGTGACGTGAATTTGTCATAGTTCGCTCGGGACTCGGTTATTTCAACCTCAAGACGCCCTCAAGTCATATAAAAGCAAACCTAAACCTATTTTGGCAAGGGGGACGCTACTTTGAGAGAGGAACAAAAAGTACTAAACACTCAGGAGCACGGATTTCATCAATTCTTCCATTCTTCTTCTAGTATTCATAACTTTTATGTTTGAAAATAATATTTTGATGATTGTTATAAACATGAGTGGATAAGAACCTTGTTATTCTGGGGTCATGGGTGATACATGAATGTTGACATTTGAAGTTTATATTGTCGAGTTTGATTTTACCATATTGGGTTATTTATTTAATTTTGTTCTTAATTATAGATTAAAGTAAAAATTCTAGATTATATATAGGATTAAATAGAACAAGTTCTTGAACTCGGACATCGAAAAACGGGTTCGTAATTAGGATAGAAATATACCTAATTATCTTGCTTAGTTGAAATACAGGAAGTGCAAATGTGTTCTTGTGAGTCTTAATTCCATAGCCATATTAAATTTGATTGAATAGGCGAGTAAGAACTCGACGGATTCTTACGAGTAACATTAACCCTGTCAATCCACAAACCAGATAAATCAAATAGTTAATTCACTCTAATAACGAAACAAGATTGTTAGCTAATATATGACCCTGGAATATCCTCTCCTACTAATTTTTATCCTAAATTGCCTACATGTTTTAGTCGATCTCTAGTTTATTTAACTGCTTGATTGTTTATTTGGTTGCTAATTTATTACCTACACATTTTGAGAAAATCTCTTAAATAGATAAGTTGTTTGAGTTCGAATTAGTGAAAAGTTAATCATAAATCTCTGTGGGAACGAAACTCTACTCACTACTTTATTACTTGACGACCATGTATACTTGCGTGTGTGTTTGGTCGCAACAAGTTTTTGGCGTCGTTGTCGGGGACTTAAAAATTAGCTACTTGTCTGAGTTAAGCTTTTATTAGTTATTTGTTCAAGTTTTAATTTTCAGTTTGCCTTATTTGTGTTGATGCAGGCTCTTCTCTTGAATGCGGAGGAGCAGAAGCGCAAACAACCTCCTTCCTCTTGATCTTGAAATAGAATGAACACTTCACAGGGTAAGGAGAGAAGTTGAATCTAGAACTAGAACAGAAAGAGAGCCAGACGTTGTAATTCAACCACAACCACTAGAGATGGTAGGTAATGAAGAGCGTCCGGTGAGAGAAGACGCATGGACCAGTCTTGCTAATATGACTAAGGCTATTGTGAAGCCTGATATCACGGGTCACTTTGAACTAAAAAAGTACATGGTACAACCGATTCAGTCCATAGGGCAGTATGTGGGTCTATCTTATGAAGATCTGCAGCGGCACATTCAGAACTTTCTGGAAATTATGAATGCTTACAATTATCCGAATGTTTCCAAGGACTACGTCAAGCTGACATTGGTCCCCTTTTCACTTCTGGGGGAAGCCAAAGAATGGTTACAAAAGGATCCCGTGAACTCGATCCATACTTAGGATGATCTAGCATGAAAATTCTTAATCATTTGTTTCCCACTAAGAACACAAAGTCGTTGAGGAGCCAGATTCTTGGGTTCCAACAACGGGATGGCGAGACTCTTCGTCAAGCTTGGGAAAGATACAAGAAGCTACTCAGAGTCTGCCCACATCATTGTCAGACTGATGAGGTGTTGGTTCACACTTTCGTTGATGGGTTCGATGAGACATCAAAGATGAATCTTGACTCAGCTTGTGGAGGTAGTTTCATGGCAAGGCCGTATAGTAAAATCCAACTCCTTATAAATAATTTAACTGCTAATGATAATAATTTGAAAGGAGATGGGAATCATGAAGAGCACTTAAACAGAAGGCAACCGATGTAATTGAGCTTGATGATTTCTCATCTATGAGAGCATATATAGTGAAATTAGCAAATCGGATGAATAGAATGACAATGCACCAAACACAACAGATGAAACATGTGCAACAGATATCTACTGGCTGCGAATTATGTGGTGAAGGTCACATGAGTGACATATGTCCCACGAATCCTGAACCCATATATTATGTGGGGCGACAGAGAAGATGTCCGATAAATTAGCATGCATAATATGGGAACACTTACAACCCAAATTGGAAGAATCGTCCTAACTTCTACTGGGGTGGAAATCCGATGACTCAAAGTTAGTATAGGACCCAAGGAAATTACAGTCAACCTCAGAAGCCACCCTAGCAAGTAGAGGAGAGTATACATGACTTGTTGAAAACATTGTTGCTTGACAATCAACAATGCAGGATTGATTGTAGAAATCTTGAGAGACAAGTTAGGCAGTTAGCATCAAATCAAAATACTATTCATGCAGGTGCTCTTCCTAGTGAAACAAAGAAGAACCCTCAAGTTAATGCAATCACAATCAGAAACAGGAGGGAATTAGAAAAAGTGCCAAAGAAGAGAAGAGATAAGCCTATACCTGAGAGGGAGTTGATTCCTAAGGCAACACACGAGTCAAAGAAAGATGATGCAAGTTCGGAACCAGTGAGTGATGGAAGGCCACCACCACCTTTCCCCCCCAAAGTTTATAGAAGAAAAATGATGATCGTATGTTTAACAAATTTCTCTCTATGTTGATCCAGGTTCAATTAAATATTTCATTGGTTGATGTACTTCGTGAGATTCCAAAATGCTAAGTACAGCAAAGATATAGTGGCTCACAAGAGGAGATTGAATGAATTTGAGATAGTCACACTTACTAAGAAGTGCACTTCGAGGGTCCAAAATAGGCTTCCTCAAAAGCTTAAGGACTCTGATAACTTCACCATCCCTGTGCAGTAATATTGATGTGGGCCATGATCTTTGTGATTTGGGAGTGAGCATAAATCTAATGACCTTGTCCTTGTTCAAGCAATTTGGTCTGGGAGCTCTAAGACCAACCCCTCTGATGTTGCAAGAAGCTAATAGATCCATAGCTCACCCTAAAGAAGTGATTGAAGATGTGTTGTTGCAAATTGGGAAATTCATCTTCCCAACGGACTTCATTATCCAAGATTATGAGGCTGATGAACAAGTTCCAATCATATTGGGACGACCTCTCTTTGCTACAGGTGATGCAATTATTAAAGTGAGAGAGGGAAAAATAATTATGAGGGTGGACAACGAGGAAGCAGTTTTCAATATCTACAAGGCGATTCAATTTCCCCGCCATTATGAGGAGCTCTCTATGATATATGTTGTGGAGGTGGATGAGCAACTTATAGACCTGAGTGTATACCTAGATGATTCTCGAAAGAAAGCACTCATTTTGTTCGATAGCTTGGAGATTGATGACGAGGTTGAGGAGATGATGCATATACTAGATGCATCATGTGTATACATGCAGGGATTAAACCCCTTTGAGCCCCTAATTAGGCCAAGTGTGCCTCAACTAAAGTTGTCGATTGAAGAGGCTCCAAAATTGGAACTCAAACCCTTGCCCCCTCACCTCCAATATTCTAATTTGGGTGGTTCTGACACTGTACATGTTATTGTTTCCTCTGACTTGTCTAAATTGCAAGAAGTAAAGCTGTTAAAAGTGTTGCGTGAGCACAAGCGAGCAATTAGGTGGATGATGTATGACATTAGAGGCATTAGTCTGGCCTTCTACATGCGTAAATCCTAGTGGAGGAAGGACACAAGCCAAGTGTAGAGAACCAACGCCGCCTAAATCCAATCATGAAAGAGATGGTAAGAAACGAAGTGATTAAGTGGCTTGATGCATGTATTGTATTTCCAATCTCTTAAAGAAAATGGGTAAGCCACGTCCAATGTGTGCCTAATAAGGGGGTATTTCTGTTGTAGTTAATAAAAATAACTTGATTCCCACAAGAACTGTGACTAGGTAGAGAATTTGCATAGACTATAAAAAATTAAACAATGCCACCCGCAAGGACCACTTCCCCCTCTCCTTTATTGACCAAATGCTTGATAGACTAGCTGGACAGGAATACTATTATTTTCTAGATGGCTATTTGGGGTATAATCAAATTGCTATCGCACTAGAGGATCAAGAGAAGGCCACATTTACGTGTCCCTATGGCACATATGCGTTCAAGAGAATGACTTTTGGTCTATGTAATGCACCTATGACTTTTCAAAGGTGTATGATGGTTGTTTTTACTGACATGGTTGAAAGATTCGTAGAAGTGTTCATGGATGATTTTTCTGTATTTGGGTATTCTTTTGATAATTGTCTAATGAACCTTGATAAAGTGCTTGCAAGGTGTGAAGAGACAAACTTGGTGCTAAAGTGGGAGAAGTATCATTTTATGGTACGAGAAGGTAAGTCTTAGGGCACAAGGTATCCAAAAATGGTCTACATGTGGACAAGGCAAAGGTAGAGGCATTCGTAGTTTCTTGGTCCATCCGGGTTTTTATCGTCATTTCATTAAAGATTTTTCAAATATTTCTTCTCCTCTGTGCATGCTTCTTGAGAAAGATAACCCCTTCAAATTTGATTATGCTTTTCTGAAAGCATTTGAGGAGCTGACGAAAAGATTGGTGAATACGCCAATTATCATTGCCCCGGACTGGGCACAACCATTTGAGTTGATGTACAATGCGAGTGACATCGCAATCGAAGCTGTTTTAGGGCAAAGGAGAGATAAAAAATTTCACTCCATTTATTACGCGAGCTAAACTCTGAATCCAGCCCATATGAACTACATTGTAACTGAAAAAGAGTTACTTGCAGTGGTGTGGGTGTTTGGCAAGTTCAGATCCTATCTAGTGGGAACCAATGTCATCGTCTACATAGATCATTCAGCTATAAGTTATTTGTTTGAAAAGAGAGACTCCAAGCCGAGGCTGATTCGATGGGTTCTCCTCTTGTAAGAATTTGACTTGGAGATCTGAGATCGAAAAAGAACAGAGAATCAAGTGGTTGATCACTTGTCTAGATTAGAAAAACAAAACCATATGGCTGAGGGAGGTTCAATTAAGGTAACCTTTCCATATTAGCAGTTATTGGTAGTTACCTCGAGTGCAGCCACGTGGTATGCAAACTACGTGAATTTTATTGCAAGTGGGGTGATGCCACCAGAATTGACACCTGATAACAGAAGAAGATTTCTACATGTTATGAGACTCTACTTGTGGGATGAGCCATTCCTATATAAGCAGTGCCCAGATCAGTTGGTATGAAAGTCCCCTGGAATAACTATTCGAACTCGGTGCACAACGCATTCATGAGGGTCTGTGGAACAAACTCCCTTAAAACGAAATTAGTGAACCGAACCCAAGTAAGTGGTGCTTTGCTAACTGGCCTACTTTTTTCATATACCTGCCACCATCTATATCTAGGGAATATGGTGCATCCTTAGAAGTTGCGCCACTGAAAGTAGGAGGACGATACTTCATGAACTTCTCTAACCTCTTTTGCTCCTCCTCTTATGCTACTCGCCTGACCTTGAGATGAACCGCAATAACGGGCTGCACCTACATAGCACCTGGTGCTTGATCAACATGAGCTCGCTGCTTAGGAGTACGGGCGGCGNNCCTTTATTGACCAAATGCTTGATAGACTAGCTGGACAGGAATACTATTATTTTCTAGATGGCTATTTGGGGTATAATCAAATTGCTATCGCACTAGAGGATCAAGAGAAGGCCACATTTACGTGTCCCTATGGCACATATGCGTTCAAGAGAATGACTTTTGGTCTATGTAATGCACCTATGACTTTTCAAAGGTGTATGATGGTTGTTTTTACTGACATGGTTGAAAGATTCGTAGAAGTGTTCATGGATGATTTTTCTGTATTTGGGTATTCTTTTGATAATTGTCTAATGAACCTTGATAAAGTGCTTGCAAGGTGTGAAGAGACAAACTTGGTGCTAAAGTGGGAGAAGTATCATTTTATGGTACGAGAAGGTAAGTCTTAGGGCACAAGGTATCCAAAAATGGTCTACATGTGGACAAGGCAAAGGTAGAGGCATTCGTAGTTTCTTGGTCCATCCGGGTTTTTATCGTCGTTTCATTAAAGATTTTTCAAAAATTTCTTCTCCTCTGTGCATGCTTCTTGAGAAAGATAACCCCTTCAAATTTGATTATGCTTTTCTGAAAGCATTTGAGGAGCTGACGAAAAGATTGGTAAATACGCCAATTATCATTGCCCCGGACTGGGCACAACCATTTGAGTTGATGTGCAATGCGAGTGACATCGCAATCGAAGCTGTTTTAGGGCAAAGGAGAGATAAAAAATTTCACTCCATTTATTACGCGAGCTAAACTCTGAATCCAGCCCATATGAACTACATTGTAACTGAAAAAGAGTTACTTGCAGTGGTGTGGGTGTTTGGCAAGTTCAGATCCTATCTAGTGGGAACCAATGTCATCGTCTACATAGATCATTCAGCTATAAGTTATTTGTTTGAAAAGAGAGACTCCAAGCCGAGGCTGATTCGATGGGTTCTCCTCTTGTAAGAATTTGACTTGGAGATCTGAGATCGAAAAAGAACAGAGAATCAAGTGGTTGATCACTTGTCTAGATTAGAAAAACAAAACCATATGGCTGAGGGAGGTTCAATTAAGGTAACCTTTCCATATTAGCAGTTATTGGTAGTTACCTCGAGTGCAGCCACGTGGTATGCAAACTACGTGAATTTTATTGCAAGTGGGGTGATGCCACCAGAATTGACACCTGATAACAGAAGAAGATTTCTACATGTTATGAGACTCTACTTGTGGGATGAGCCATTCCTATATAAGCAGTGCCCAGATCAGTTGGTATGAAAGTCCCCTGGAATAACTATTCGAACTCGGTGCACAACGCATTCATGAGGGTCTGTGGAACAAACTCCCTTAAAACGAAATTAGTGAACCGAACCCAAGTAAGTGGTGCTTTGCTAACTGGCCTACTTTTTTCATATACCTGCCACCATCTATATGAAGGCCCTATCAACTGGAAAGTAGTAAGGTCGACCAGCTCAAATCCACTATGCCCATGGTGCGCAGAATACGGCGACACTGGTCTAGGGAATATGGTGCATCCTTAGAAGTTGCGCCACTGAAAGTAGGAGGACGATACTTCATGAACTTCTCTAACCTCTTTTGCTCCTCCTCTTATGCTACTCGCCTGACCTTGAGATGAACCGCAATAACGGGCTGCACCTACATAGCACCTGGTGCTTGATCAACATGAGCTCGCTGCTTAGGAGTACGGGCGGCGGGAGTCTGAGCTCCTCCTCCATCCTGAGAAGTAGCTGGTGCAAGTTGGATCAATCCTACCTGAGCCAAGGTACCAAACATGCTCAGGAAGTATGCTAAAGTCTCCTGAAGTCCAGGGATAGCAACAGGAGCCTTAGGTGCCTACTCCCCATCCTGAGCTACTGGTGGCTCCTCAGTCGCGGCCCTAGCACGACCCCTCGCTATAGCACGTGCTCCATCTCTGCCCTGACCTCTAGCAACACCGGCACCGAGGGCAGCATCATCGGTAAATGAAGCATGTATTCTCACCATGTGTGAGAGAATAGAAAGACAAAGGCTCAATTTCTAAAATCAATAAATATGCATGATAAGGAATGAAAGAGGTGAAATTTCCTAATAGTTCTATAGCCGCTCAAAGATAACTACAGACGACTTTGTATCGATCCGCAAGACTCTACTAAATTTGCTTATGAATCGTAGAACCTATGAACCTAGAGCTCTGATACCAACTTGTCACGATCAAAAGAGTCTCGCCTTAAGGGTCGTGATGGCACCTAGTACCTAACACTAGGTAAGCCTATCACACAACGAGATCAACAAACAATAACAACTTGTATATTAATTAAAACTAAGAAAATACTGAAACATAGTCAATACGGAATTAAAACAGTCATAAATCCCAAAACCCGGTAATACTGAGTCATAATCTCCACAGAGAGTACACAAGAAATCTCAAAATGCAACTCTGTTTGGAATAATTTAAACGGTAGTAAGGAAATAATAGAAGGTGACTCTGAGGCCTACGAGCGCAATAGCAGGTATACCTTGAAGTCTCCACAGCTCTGGCTTGACTATTTCTAGTGACCAGCACGATCTGAGGTACTTGGCTCTGCACAAAAAATGTGCAGAAGCATAATATGAGTAAACCACAATGGGTACCTAATAAGTATCAAGACTAACTTTGGTGGAGTTGTGACGAGGTTCAAGTCAAAACACTCACTAGCTAAAATAACTTGTANCTCCCTCTACTAACACGATCATCCCTTCTCAGTTATGTTGCGAGACGGATCTTCATGTTCAAAAGGATTTCTTTGACCCTGAAAATGACAGAAACAGAGTTGTTGGTAGATACCCTCCTTCTATCCGCCCGGTCGGTATTCCAATTGTATAAAAAAATTGTGGCCGAAACAATATTGTGATTTCAACCCCTGATAAAGTGGAAAGGATTACTTTCATCAAACCATGATACATGTATGTTTACTCGTTCCCATTCACTTTAAGGCTCGAGGAAATAGATCTCATCATCTTGGAAAAAGGAAAGAAGGGTTCCACTTCCTAGGAGAGAGGAAAGAATACATGGAAAATTCACACTTTGACAAAGTGTGTTGCAACTTTAATTTGTTTGTCTTCAGTGTGATTAAACATGATAAGGATCCAAATAAAGATTTTGCTATCAATGCGAGCATATTAGCTGCCTACTATCATTTACCTAATGTATAGGATGTCATACTCACAATCAGCTCATTGATTATCGATTGTCAATTCAGTCGAATTGGTCTGAAATTCGTTTTATTTTAACCAGCTAATAAAATTACAATTAAGTTTGAGTAGAGTATGAGCCTAAAGTTTTAAACTTATAATATACATTTCTGTGTATTCGTTAAAAGCCTGACCCTTTCAAAACAAAGAAAAGGAAACAGCATGGTTTCGCAGTAAATTAGACCCTTCAATAGTCTTGGAATAACTAGCTCCTTTTGACCGAAACAACAATTTATTTCTTATTTCTTCTNTTTCTGTGTATTCGTTAAAAGCCTGACCCTTTCAAAACAAAGAAAAGGAAACAGCATGGTTTCGCAGTAAATTAGACCCTTCAATAGTCTTGGAATAACTAGCTCCTTTTGACCGAAACAACAATTTATTTCTTATTGTCCTTTTTGCTCCTTCCACAAAATTCACTCTCAAGGGTTATCAATAAAGCATGAAAATCTTCTTTATGAAGTAATCATGAGTCTGTATATTGTTGATGATCAAATTGGTTTTGAACTCCCAACTGCTTGTGTTAGCTCACTATATGAACTAAACAATTCGTAAGACAAATTAAAGCCTAGAAAGTCTAAAGAAAAATCTCTGATCAAAAAGAGAAAGTCCAAAGGAAAACAAAAAACCGAAAGAAGTTGTCAATTGTTCAACATATGAGAAGGTTTTTTTTATTGTTCATTAGATTGTTTAGTTCACT
The DNA here is from genome assembly GCA_000715115.1 of Nicotiana otophora. NCBI lineage: Eukaryota > Viridiplantae > Streptophyta > Magnoliopsida > Solanales > Solanaceae > Nicotiana > Nicotiana otophora. The sequence continues at coordinate 4,654 of AWOL01S0093512.1, read as the reverse complement.
AGGTTTTAAACAAAATAAAGAACGAAACTNCCCCCCCCCCCCCCCCCCCTTCTTTTTCCTCTTCCCCACGCAAAAAAAAAGTGCTACATGCTTCCACCTTCTTAGCAATTTCTTGTGTTGACCATACATATAAATATCTTATTTTTTTCATTATTTCCATCATCAAATACCACCACATTTTGAACAGGAAACAAAAAAATGGATAAACCAACCAACAACAGCCTCAACGAAGGTCTTCTCCGAGTCCAAAATCAACCATCATCTTCAAGATTCAAAAGGAAACTACGTTCGATACTCGTTCGGGTAATTAGATAACAATTAGACTTATAATATGGTTCTAAGGACACGTGATTTCACTTAATACCAATTGATAAATATGAAGATCAATAACAGAAATGAACTATAAAGTAAAGCAAATCAGTGTTAGAATAGAACTCAGCCCTCGAGTTTGGATACCCTCTAACTGGTTGATGTAAGAACAATTAAAATATAACAAACTGATGAACAATAGTATAAACGAGAAACAAAATTATATTGCTTTGATAACTATGAACAATGTCCCTTACAAATGGTTAGAACCCCTTTTAAATAGTAGACGAATTCCACTTATGGTATAATTCTAATTACAGAATGAAATCTCATGATTAATTAATAAACCGTTTCTGATTTGATCTGTTCCGAGATTTACGCTATGATACCCGACCAGCCACCAATATCTCACATTTCAGTTATTGTGCTATCTTCGATCTTGTTCGATGTATGTCTCATTTGGTTTCGATCGCTACTAGGCTCGATCTCGACATGTACCTCGATTCGAACTTGGTACCTTATTCTCGTGATTTAGTCTGTTCCGTTACGAGGTCATGCTTCGATGCAACCTCCTTTGTCTCTATCAAATAGTAAAATCGGGTGCCGTATACACTCTTCACTCTCATCATAGTTACTATCGTTTGTCTCCTGACTGCATTCAAATATAAAATCGAATCAAAATCACTCTCCAATTACCCACTTGATGCAATCCAAACCGTCTGTTGGCTTCCTAACCTCAGTGAAGATTCAGATTCATGTGTCAAATCCATCGCCTCCTTATACTATGCAGATGTCGACCCTCCACCATTTTGGTTAAACAGAGACAGAATTAACCCTTCACAAATATTAATGCTCTTCTCCACGCTTCCATAAATGAGCTTTTTCACCTTTCTTCATCACCACCCGAAACAATAGTCTCATACTCAAATAAGCCTAAAACAAAGTCAGTATTGAAGGAATGTGAAGGGATGTTCAAGTTCTCACCCACTCAGCTCAATAAATCATTGAACAGATTAGGCGACGACCCAGATGAGAAAATTCTCGCTACGAATAAATTAGTATGGGATTTGCAGAGTTGGATTGGTGAGGCCCAGGGTCAAGTGGAGAGGTGCATTGACTGGTTGGAGATGACAGAGTCAACAATGGCGGCGGAAATGAAACAGAGAACTCAAATGTGTCAGCAGTATATGAGGAATAGCAGAGGAATCTTGAAAAATGTGGATGAAATATTTGACATGTTTTATCCGGGAATGGGATCAGTATTTAGTTCTTTGGTTTTGGACTTCTTTCAATATGATCTTTATGTTTGGGTCTTGTTTTTGCAGTATTTGTTCTTGTTTTTCCTTTTTTGTCTAATCCTACGTTCTTAATGATGTCAAGTTAGTGTTATTGTTTGATGATACGAGTATTATTAGTTCAATAATCAAAAGATTACAATTGGCGTATTTTCAAATTTTAGTACTCTCAATCATGGTTCTCTCTTGTTAATGGTGTGAAAATGCCCAGAAAGAAATAAAGTTACCAACTCATTTATTTTTCTGCGCGAAGTACATTGACTTCTTGTTTGGACAATGGCATAATTCATACACATCTAACACAACCTTAAAGTATTTATGTACATAATAGCAGTAGAAAATATTGGACTAAGTGGATAAATTCTTGGTGAAGTTTGATAACTTCGATATCCAAGTTAGCTGCGCGCACATCGCTTAATTTCACGAGGTATTTGCTGCCTCCAACTATCACACAACTGAATACTATTCTTTCCATGAGAAAACACATTAACTGTCGCTGATCATTGAAATAAATTTTCTTTCCTTCCTGTTAATCCAGCTGATTGCCTTCAGTTTTCTCTCATATAATCTAAAAACTCTGCCCTCATTCTCTCCTGATGATGAATTTGTTTTTGCATTGACACTCATTCATAACCTTAGGAGCTCTCTAAAGGTAGATAAATTTATCATTTGAAAATCACATATTTGGAAAACTATACTTTGCATGTTCTGTGCATCTCGTGTTTTTTTTCTTCATTTTGACAAATTCACTATCATATTAATGCCGGTAACCACTCTATCATTTTTATTTTCAATAATGAAATAGCAAAGTATAAGTTATGTTCCAGTGTGTGCATTCTCTGTACCTACTGTTTAAACATTTATGACATAAAACAAAAATTCCACAAATTTGTCAATCCAAGTAGTAGTGTTAAAGATAGACATTGTGTCTAGCTCAACTTCAAAATTAAGTTAGTTTATGAGGTGACATTGCTAGAATCACATTAAGAGACAACAATTTATTTTCTCAACGAATATGAGACATTTAATAGTTTTGGCTAATGTCATAGCGATGTAAGTAAGTATATACTTATTCAAGTTCTGAATCTGAAACTCGTCCGGCAATTCTATGAGATCGAAATTTGAATTTTATTGTAAATAGAAATTTCTATGTACAACATTTAAGTATTATAAGGATATTAACACACCAGAAACTCTCCTCTATCCAACCATTTCATCCCTTACTATATATTCACTATCAACCGTACTGCAAAAGATTAAAAACTCAAGAACAATATTCGAATCAATTAATTACCCGAATCATAGTAGGCGTAAGAGCAGACAAAACAAAAGTACTAAGAGAATGTACTGTACCCCAAAGATACAGAGGGTATCCACAAATTGTACATTAGACAGAAAAGAAGCCACCATACTTTGATCACTTCCAATTATTGGATAAAACATCTCAGAAACACTCTCCCTATTGCTCAGAATCATTAAACTATTGCTCACTCTTCTACTGCTTAGTGTATACTCGAACCTCAACCTATTCAGACAAACTTCAAGTTTTGGCGTTTCTCTGTATAACCACCCCGTCAATTCTCTCAAGCTTTTCGATACAACGAAGCTTTGTTCATTACCTAAATCAATATCAGAAGTCGCTAAAGAGTTGTTCAATTGATGAAGTGAGTTATTGAACATATATTCGCAGTGTTTGAGGGACCTATCGTTTGACTCTGATAAACGCGTGGAAAGTTTGCTGAGTTCATCTATGGCTGTGTGGAACGAGAGAGAGAAAATTCGAGATGCGTTGATTTCGGAAGATGGGTTGTTTTTATAGAGAGGAGATAAGGACTTGGAGCATGTAGTAGGGTACTGAGTCAACGAGCAGATGGATCTGATTACCATGGTTGGGTTCTTGGCTGGTGATTTCGACTCCAAGTCCTGTTTCATTATCGTGAAAACAGAGATTATGGCTCCGATAATGAGAGTGAAAACGATGATTAAAATGATGATGAATTTAAGCTTCTTTTTGCGTCGTGATGTTTGATCCCGTTCCATCAGGAGGCTGTCTCTAACAGAAGAATTCGATATAGTACTGTTGGCTGTGTCAATCTCCATATCTTATTTGAAAATTTTGTGGATTTTATTTTTGGGCTAACTATGCGTAGAAGTGGAATATGGAAAATGGTTAAATGTGAGGGGAGATAATAATGGATGAAGACTTATCTCTTTAGTTGGAAATTGTGGAACTTTCTTTGGTCAAGCTTGGAGAAAGTGTCGAGAAAGGAACAACTTGTGACTTTAGGCCAAGCTTCTTGACAAGGGTAAAATTATAAATTTAAGTAAAATTATTTTTAAATTTAGAAAAGATTTTTTTTTTTAAATAGATAAAAAAAAAAATAGGTTCACATAAAGTGGAACACAAGTAGTATAGTTTTAGGCCAGGTAAAGTTCTTCAAATTCAAAAATACTTTTTTTTTTTTTAGTTTGATCAAACATTTCAATTTTAAAAAAACATACTTTAAAAAAAAATATATTTTAAAATTTGAAGAAGCTTAGAGATAAAAGGCGGACCTAACTGCTGGAAGACTTGCGCGCCTAGGCGGCCTCGAAAGAAAGCGATTATAAACCGTCTTACCCCTTCATTGGAGAGTCGAACGTTCGTACTCGTAGAATTATGCACTATTTCGTTGCTCCAACTCTTGCTTTCTACTATCTCCATCCCATTTTATTTGTCATTTTAGATCTTTTCGCCCCCATTAAGAATATAATAAATATAAGGAATAATTTACTAAATTATCTCTATTAAATAGTTTTTGAATTGAGCAGTTTTAAAAAGAACTACAATATTTTAACAATAGTTAAGAATATAGTTAAAAATAATTAATGAATTTAGTCTTGAATTTCCAAAATAATAATTATTTAGGATAATTTTTTGGGAGAGAGGGAGTAATTTCTTAAAATTAAATTTATCACATCATTAAATCTTACGGAAAAATATAAAATTTGGTGAGGATGAATGATCTTATGAGTAATCAAGTAAGAGTATATTGGTGAAGCTCAGAACG
>AWOL01S0093499.1:0-11314 GCA_000715115.1 Nicotiana otophora | reverse complement strand
CCCCCCCCCCCCAATTTCTCTTTTGCAATCATCAACCAAATGCCAAAAACGAGGATAGATTCATGAAATATAATCAAAACAAGTAGAGAACACATACCCCAATCCATATGGTGAAAATCGCCTTAAAAATCATCTCAATCCTAGCTTCATAGCTCCAAATATGATAGAAGAACCAAAACCTCAAATTAAATAGAGTCTGGCCAGGCATTTTCGCATCTGCGAAGATAATAGCCGCTTCTGCGGCGACGCTTTTGTGACAATACATCCGCTTCTACGAAACCAACTGAAAACTCGACCCTCACACCTGTGGACAAAATATCCGCTTCTGCGACATCGCAGGTGCGAGTCATCATCCGCTCCTGCACAAGACCTCGCTTCTGCACTCCAACCAATTGCACCTGCGCATCCGCTCATGCGCTTAAAACTCTGATTCTGCGATCTTTCCTCACCCATCCTTTTCCCGATTCTACGAAGAACAACCCGCATCAGTGAAGTCGCTTCTGCGGCCAAGACTCCGCAGATGCGGCTACAGCAACACCAGAAATCTTCAGCAATGCAACAAGAGATAAAAATGATCTGAACCACATCTGTAACTCACCCGAGCCCCTCGGGACCCCGTCCAAATATACCAACAAGTCCCATAACTTAATACGGACCTACTTGAGGCCTCAAATCACGCATAACAACATAGAAATGACGAATCACACCTCAAATCAAATATAATGAACTTTGAATCTTTCAACTTCTAAAACTCGTGCCGAAATATATCAAATCAACTCAGAATGGACTCAAATTTTGCACACAAGTCCCAGATGACATAACGAAGCTATTCCAATTCCCGAAACCACAATCCGATCCCGATATCATCAAAGTCAACTTCCGGTCAACTCATGAACATTCCAAACCTTCAAATTTCCAATTTTCGCCAATAAGTATCGAAACCTTCTAGAGATATCCAAATGCAAATTTGGGCATTCGTTTTAGTCCAAAATCGCCATCCGGGCCTAATGGAACCATCAAAACTCTGATCCAAGATCAAATACTCAAAAGTCAAACTTGGTCAACTCTTCCAACTTAAAACTTCTTAGTTGAGAATCATTCTTCCAGATCAATTCCGAATAACCTGAAAACCAAAACCGATAATTCACACAAGTAATAATACATCATACGATGTTGCTCAAGACTTTAAATAGCTGAACGGAATACAAATACTCAAAACAACCAATTGAGTCGTTACACCTTTGGGATTATGCTAGGAAAAAGCAAGAGCTTAGTGCAATTAGTAAAAGTGAGGTAACTCGGAGACTAGTAAGAAGAAAAGGTGCACCAGTTGTGAGGGAGAGAACAAGAGTCCGGGAAAAAAAGAATTAGTAACCTTTTTTAGTAGCTAAATTGTAGTAAAAGTGTTTAGTTGTAGCTGGATTCTATTAAAGTTGTAAGAAAATTATTTACTAAGAACAATTCACCTACAATTTATTTGTAGAAGAATTGTGCTAAAGTTATTTTTAGCTTGTGTTTGTTATTTTGTCCAGAATTCTACTACTTACAAATGAAAACATCTGTAGAATATTTTTTTTGTTAAAAGTTATTATTACTTGATCTCCATATTGGTACTATATAATATATGTTTTATGTTGTCTTCTTTTAGCATATTAGTTTATACTTAACATATTATGTGAACATATGTTACTCTAAATATAAGGTCACAGATGTTTAGCTGTACAATTAAATGAAATTTCAAGCAACGATACACTGATACTCTCAGATAATAATTTCTTTACACAATAACTACAATTATGTCAACAACTATTATACAACAATACAGAATCTATTCAAATTTAGATATATTGTTAGAAAAAGTTTAAATTTATAAATAAACCCAATTATTAATGAACAAAACAACTATAAACCAATAGCATTAAGAGTTAAAATTTGTTACCAAATATTCATTATACCTTTATTCAAATTAGCAACACAATTACACCACAACTATAATTGTCCAAAAGAGAATAAATACAACTAAATATGTCTTAAAGGACAGATTATCATCAAAAGTACTCAGTAAAAAAAAAATTATACTACATCAATTCTTATTTCCTTTTGGGAGTATTCCTACAAGATCTTTTGTTATGCCCTTCTTGTCTGCAGTTGCCACATGAAACCTTGTACTTCTTTACATTTATTTCATCATATGGTTTGTTTCTTTATTTTTGAGGGCTCCATGACTGCCTTTTCCCAGTAGGTGGTAGGACAACTTCTTCTGTTATATGTGGTGGCACATCCCATTTGCTTTCATCGGGTAGAGGGTCTACTAGTGTTTCATAAGTCTACAGAAGGCTCTCCCTCATGTAATAAGGAGAACAATAGTTTTCATAAGACTTGTTCCTGTGCCTCAAATCTGCCAAAGCATGTGGGCAAGGAAGTTCATCAAGATGGAATTTTCCACAACTATATCTCTTATTTTGAAGGCAAACAATGAAGCGCTTCACACCATCTATCACAGTATGGATGTAATCTGTTGAAGCCCTCACCTACAATTTTATTACAAACATACCACAAGTTGTCAGCACTTGATAAACAAACAAAATAACTACAATTGTACAACAACATATCTACAATTATTAGTATATATTTAGTTTGATGAAATCAATAATCTGATGTTATGGACCATAACTTACTCTCATCTTCTACGATAATGTCATGTTGTCCTATAACTCTTTGTTGTAATTTTTCCCAAGGTATGTAAATGTACTCTTTGCATTCACTAACTTTTCATTAGTCCAACGTTCAAGAACAGTCCTCGTGTACTCTAATAGTTGAACTACATGCAGCTCTCTTGCATCTTTGGTTACTGCATTCAAGGACTGCAATATTTGATATCATCGTCCATGTTCTGTTCACCGTATCATGTACCCGAGACCATTTGTGATAACCAATATCGTACAGGTATGCTTTAACACGTGTATCGAACTCTTCAATCTTTGACATTCTTTCATTAAATTCATCAAGCGTGTATGATTGTGCCGTGAAAAAGTACAATTTGCTTAACTTTAGATTACCTTTCTTGAACTTTGACCTTACATTTGTTCAAATATGCCACGTGCAAGCATAATGTGGCATGCCGGTATAAACCGTTGATGTTGCCTTCAGTATACTCTCATTCCGGTCCGAAACAACACACATATTTGGTTTTTCACCATAAGCATGTTTGAATTTGTCAAAAAACCACATCCATGATACGTCATTTTCCTTAATTAACAATGGTGTATGCTAGTGTTGATATGCTACCTATCACATAGGTAGCAAAAAGAAATTCAATTTTAGTAATAAAACTTGAAAATATCAATAATACATATTCATAAACAACTTGAATACAATATTCTTACAATTAATCTACAATACTCGCTTCATCCATTGTGCTAGTTGTTAGCATGATACCCCTATATGCTAACTTCAAGAAGGTGACATCGACTACTATAATTGTCCTACAATACTCCCAACTCTTGATGGACGTATTAAGAGCAACAATAACATACAAGAAACAATCATCTTCAGTCTTCTGAAATTTCACTACCGACCCGGATAAGTCTTCTCCAAAATATACAAATAACTTGGTAGGCGACTGTAGGAATCAGCAGGATGACCTCTCAAAAATTTCAAAGCCTTTTCCTTTGCTCTACAAGCTTGCATGTATGTTAAGTTCATACCATGTTCCGATAACATGTCAGTTTGTATGTCTTTTGGTGTGTATATTGTCTTAGGATTCGCATATTTTGGCATGACCATGCTGCCAACTACCATGGCAGTAGCTTTACGTTATATATATGTGTTGTCCATCAACGAGCATGTGTGCAAGCTGTTAAATTTTTGAACCTTGAATAATAATGATTCATTTATGCCTGTGGACATAAAGTGCCACGTACAATTGTCACCAACACATACAAGGTAGTAGCTACAGAATAAAAACAATGATAAAAAATGTTATGCAAATTGTAGTTACCAAGAAATCAGGTTGTTTATGCACAGCAAATTGATCTAGACAATTTATCTACAATTTTGATATAAACAAAACTACAACGTATACACAATATGATTTTGACAAATAAAATGTTCTTACCTTCTTGCACTAGACTTTTTCACCCTAAATTAAAACTTATTCATGACAGCATAGTGCTTCATTGCACTGACAGTTGTTTGCTTGTCTTGGTAAACTTGGCCTACTTCAATTACTTTTGGCATATGTTCTGTTATGACTATACTTTCATATTCCACAATTGCCGGGGATGTTGGCATATCAATCAACTTCACTGTTTCTGATACTTCTCCAAATATGTTACAATTGCTTGACAATTGTACCGCGTTAGTATTACGATAATCAGAAGTACCTGCACTCATTTAAAAGTATAGTAATTCAAACCTTTATATATTCAGTTGTTCAGTATTTGACATAAATTAAATTTGTATTATACTTGTAGATACTTTCTTCTGTGATCATAATTTGCATTTTTATCATCTTAACTACTGTGTAACAGTTACACTTCAATTATGTTTAAGGACATAACAGTTGAACTACATTTGTTCGGTAGTATAGTTGTAAATAATTTGTAGTAAAATTGCAGAACACTTGAAAATTGAAAAACTTTAGGACTAAAAACACAAAGCAAACCTGCAATTGTGCTCACATTCGACATACTTCATTCCAAATCGAAATCCCTTACTGTTATACACAGCAGATACATTCCTAGGTTTTTGTTTTCCTTTTTCATCTCCATATACACTCGAACTCCTATATTGTTCTGAATTTCTATTGGAGGACAACGTTCGTTCACTGTGTATTTGATCTCGATGATTTTTACAGAAGTATTAATCATTAGGTGCTCTGCAATTGCGACATTCAACTGACTATAATTTGAATCTTCATTGACTACAATTCCGTCAACATCAAATTCTATGTATCTCCCAAAGCTATCCCACCGACCATTGATCTGAAGCATTATCGTCAATTTTGACATTATATCGCCACATTTAATTCAATTGTAGAGAAAACAATTACATAATCCTATAAAAACTTTAGAATGTAGCTATATATTCAGAGCTGATTGTCAATTATAGAGAAAACAATAATCTGCAATTGTTTTCTTCAGAAGATTTTTGTTTTAATTTGTTGCCTTGTTTATGAAAAACCAGAGGAAATCTGCGTTAGAGAAGGATTCTACAAAATTTGGGGCAATGATTGCGTTTAATGTTTGTTGTATATTTTTACCGTCTAAATTTTGTAACTGAAATATACGTAGTCCCAAAATCGCGCGTCTAAAAAAGAAAGTCTATCGAAGAAAGGAGTCAATGTATATTTTTTTGTAGCTAAAATGTGTTTAGCTCGGGTAAATTTCAAAACCGGGATAATTTTGGTAATAAAGTTTCATATATTGTATAGGGAAAACAATCCCTTTAATTATTTATTTTTTAATCAAAATTGTTGCATATTTTAGAGTTTAACTTCTATAAATTGGCAGTGGAAAAAAACTTTTTATTGTTGTAACGACCCGACCGATCGTTTGGAAAATTGGCAGTGGGAAAAAACTCCCTCTATCTCATTTTGTGGTTACTTGACTTGTCGGGGTGCTTGGTGTCGGGTTCCGGAAAGTTTCAAAGTGAAATAGGACACATAGTCCCTAAATTGGAAGTTTAAGTCATAGGAGTTGACCGTAGGTTGACCTATGTGAAGATGACTCTAAAATGGAGTTTTGACGGTTTCAGTATCTCCGTATGATGCTTTTGGTCTTAGGAGCGTGTCCGGACGTTGATTTAGAGGTCTGTAGGTCGTTTCAGCGCGAATTGGCGAAAGTTGGAAATTGGTGGAATTTTTGGAAGTTTGATCGGGAGTGGACTCTTTGATATCGGGGTTGGATTCCGATTCCGAAAGTTGGAATAGGTTTGTAATGTTAATTATGACTTGTGTGCAAAATTTGGGGTCAATCGGACGTGATTTGATAGGGGTCGGCATCGGATGTAGAAGTTAGAAGTTCTAAAGTTCATTAGGCTTCAATCGATGTGCAATTCATATTTTTAGCATTTTTTGATGTGGTCTTTGGCCTCGAGTAGGTCCGTTATGTGTTTTGGAACTAGTTGGTATACTCGGACAGGATCCTGGGGGTCTCGAGTGTGATTCGGATCAATATTAGATCAATTGTTAGACTTGTGCAAATGCTGAAACTCCCAGATTCTAGTGTAATCACACCTGCGGAGGTCATGACCCCAGGTGCGGACTCGCACGTGTGCTTGAAGGAACACAGAAACAGACAAGGCAGCCCATGCAAGGGTCGGTGAGGAGATGCGCATGAGCGACTAAGGTTGCAGGTGCGAAACATTTGTCGCTGGCGCGCACGCGCAGGTCGGCTCTATGCTCGCAGAACGAACGTTGTGGATTAAGTAAAATCTGCACCTGCGATGAATTTTCCCCAGGTACGGAGCCACAGATACGGCAGTAAGGTTGCATGTGCGACATAACTGGGCAGAAAAGGACTAAGTTCGAGGGTTTGATTCATTATCCAGTTTTGGACCTAGGGAGCTCGGTTTGTGGCGATGTTTTGAGAGTTTTACAAGAAAATCATTGGGGTAAGAGATTCTAACTTAGTTTTGGTTATATTACACGAATCTATTATTGTTTTCATCATTTAATTAGTATTTTTAGTTGGAAATTTAGGAAAAGTTTTGGAAAACTTCTTAGGCTAAGATTTGGGGATTTGAAAGGCGATTTGAGGTTGGATTTGAGTGATTCATGTATGGTTGGACTCGATATCGAATGGGTGTTCGGATTTATAATTTTGGTCGGGTTTCGAGACATGGGCTCGAATCGACTTTTTGGAGCGATTTTTCAATTCTTTGCTAAAGTCGTAATTTCATTAATTAAATTAGTTTTCTATATTTATATTTATATTATGAAATTGTTTTGGCTAGATTCAAGCCGATCGGAGTTGGAAAATCGAGGGAAAGGCCTTCTTATTGATTGAGGGAGGAAAGTCTGAGGTAAGTGACTTGTCTAACCTTGTGTGGGGGAATGTTCCCCTTAGGATTTGGTACTGTTATATTAATTTGCAATATGTGAAGGCCATGTACGCGAGGTGATGAGTGCGTACTCCGGCTAAATATTAAAAATCCAGTTTTTTCTAAGTAGTTTCCTTTTATTTCCTTAATTGAGTTACTCCAACATGTGTAGTCATCACGTTTAGCCTAATTTCACATGTCTACGTGTCTTTTCTCTTATTTGCAATTTGTTCATCATGCTTAGTTGGATTACCTATTTCCTTGATTCTGTATTCATCCTTTAGCTATAGGATTATTTTCTTGTAATATCATTGTTTCATTATTATGTGTTGGTTTTCGTGATTATTGTTGAGATGACCGTTTGATTATGGCACGAGGCTTCTATCATGCAGCTTGTTTATTGTGGCACGAGGTTTTTGCCGTGCAGATTGTTTATTGTGGCGCGAGGTTTCTGCTGTGCATATTGTTATTGTGGCACAAGGTTTCTGCCGTGCAGATTGTTATTGGTTGCACGAGGTTTCTGCCGTGTCGTTGTGAGATATTTACTTTTGGGACTATGAGGCGGTACCTCGAGAGTGCCCCTGTTGATATTCCTTATTTGCTATATTGTTGTTGTTGTTTCCTTAACATGTAAAATTCTTGTTTTCCTTTCTTGTTGAATTAGCTTTCCTTGATTCCGTGTTATTACTTTCCGTAAATACCTTACTGTTTCACTTCCCTGTTATTTCATTGTGTCATTATATTATCTGTCTTGTTTCTTATTATCTCCAGTAGGGCCTCCTGACTTCGTCACTACTATACCGAGGTTAGGCTTGGCACTTACTGAGTATTTTTGTGGTGTACTCATACTAACACTTCTGTACATGTTTTTGTGCAGATCCAGGTGCATCCTATCAGCCTCGATATTAGAGTGTTGTGCTGTGGCTTTGAGCCTTCAAGACACACATGCCCGCGTCTGCAGGCCTCGGAGTCCCCTTCTATCCCGTTCTTTCCTTATTTCTTTACATTTTGATAGACATCAATGTATAGGATTGTTCGGTACTGTATTTAGAGCTTATGACTTATATCTCACCAGGTTTTGGGATTGTATGTATTGAATTTTGGCAGATTCTATTTATGAAACTGTTGGGATGTTCAAGTTTTAATCTCTTATTTAATATTTCCGCATATTGATTAGGTTTACCTAGTCTTAATGACTAGGTACCATCACAATATCCTACGGAACAAATTTGGGGTCGTGACAATTGTATCAATTACTCAAAAATAACTATAAGTAATCGTCCATAAATGTAGAATTGATAAGCTAAAAATAATCTTACAGTTAAATATACTGCTATTAATAATCTAGTATCTATAAATGTGCGTTGCACGTTAATAATGACACATGATGGTTTAAATATTTATTTATATCAAGGAATAATAAACTTTAATTAATGAGAGAAATTTTATATATAATTATACATCAGTCATCTAAATGCCAAAAAATATTATTACATTAGCATAATACGTGAATTCAAAATGAAAGGACATCACTAGAACTTACACAAATGATCAATTTTAGTAATGTTAAGTAGATAATTATGTATGGTAGTTTAAAGGTATCTAATATGATGGTATCTAACCGAACATTTATTTCTAAATGATGTTTTTTTGTGTATGTTTCCTTCTAATACTTTGGTTGCTCTGCCATAACCAGAACTCTTGTTGTCGATATTGATATCTCTCTTGAACATGCAACATATATTTATTCATGTAAGAAAACATATCATTGTAAATATGGTCCAATATTTAGGATGCTTGTCCTTGTGCTATATTTATTATAACTACAAAATATAAACATACTGAAAATTATTTTCACACAAATTTAAAAGGATATACTTTAGTTTCGGAATACGAAAGTTGAATTCGGGGATAAACACATACTTAGAAGCACATTGACTAGTATCATAAGTTCTGTGTAACGACCCGACCGGTCGTTTTACTTTCTAGAACCCCATTCCCTTAAATAAGACTCCCTGTATATGTTTTACTATTTTATGACTTGCAGGGGGGGTTAGTCCGGGTTTGGAAGGATTCGGGTTGAAATAGGAATACTTAATTCCTTAATATTGGCTTAAAAGGGGTTAAGTTTGACTTGGATCAATATTTTTAGTAAATGACCTAGGAATCGGGACTTGATGGTTCCAATAGGTTTGTATGATGATTTTAGACTTGGGCGTATATTCGGATCAGGTTTTGGATGACCCGGTAACGTTTCGGCTCTAAATATTGAAGATTGGCACATTTAAGGTTTTTCAAGTTCTTTAAATTTTGTTTGGAGTAAGTTTTGGTATTATCATAGTCCGTTTGAGATTCTGAGATCGGGAATAGTTTTGTATGGTAATTTAAGACTTGCACGCAAAATTTGGCGTCATTCCGAGTTGATTTGATAGAAATCGGACGCACGAAAGTGTTTCTAGAGGTTTTGAGTTTCATAATTCGATTCATGTATTTTGGTGTCCGACTCATAAATCTAGATGTAATTTTGGTATTTCGAGCATGCGAGTGGGTCTGTATTATGTTGTTGGATGTGTGAGTGTTATTGGATGGGGTCCCACGGGCCTCGGGCGTGGATCGGATTGGAAATCGGACTCGGAATTTGGCTTGGGGGACTGCTGGTGCACCAGTTCTGGTGCGTCCGCACCTGTGAGATTTTGGCCGCAAGTGCGAGCTTTCTATCGCATCTGCGGTTTTGCACAAGGGGTCTGTAGCCCGCAGAACCGGAGGAATTTCTGCAGAAGCGGCCTCGCTTCTGTGATGAAGGGGTCGTAGGTGCGAGAAGGGGACGTCTAGGACTGGGCCGCAGGTGCGAGAGGCGAGCAGCCCCAGAAGCGGGCTCGAAGGTGCGGTGCCCTTTCCGCAAGTGCGCCCAAAGCTGGGCTGGGTGTCTTCCGCAGAAGTGGACCTTTGTCCACAGAAGCGGTGTCGCAAGTGCGACCCAAGGTCCACAGAAGCGGAATTGCTAGAGGCAGTGAGGTCTTTTTATGTCGGGACTTAGGCAATTTTAGTTCATTTCTATCATCCCTTAGCCGATTTTGGAGCTCTTTCAAGAGGGATTTTCACCTAGCAATTTGAGGTAAGTAATTGCTATATGAGATGAGGTTAATGCATGTATTTTTTGGCAGATTCTTAGCCTATAAAGTGTAGAAATTGTTGGTTTAGTAGAAAAACCTAGGATTTGATAAAAATGGGATTTACCCACGAAAATGATTTTGAACTGGATACTTACCGGGTACATGTTGTTTATGTACTCATGCTACACTTCTTCACTAATCATGAAGGATCTGAGGCAGGTGCATCTGGCAGTCTTCCCGGCGCGCAACCCCGTTACCTCGAGACCTAGTGGTGAGCTGCTTTCTATGCCCGTTCTACAGCACTCGGAGTCTCTCTTTTGCACTTATTTTCTGTCTACTCTATTTCAGACACTAGTTTAGAGTTTTTGTATATTCTACTAGTTGCTCATACACTTGTGACACCAGGTCTTGGAACATTTGCTAGTAGATCTTATGGTTTTCGGAGCATTTATTTTACTGCATTTGCTCACTCATTAGCTTTCACTTTACTTTATTAGATTCTACTCCTTATTTTCTTAATAAATAAAATTCAACTACCTGACAATTTATTAAAAAGAACAATTACATTGTTATTTCACTGTTGGTTTGCCTAGCGGCGACGTTGAGCGCCATCATGGCCTATAGTAGGAATTGGATTGTGACAACATGGTATCAGAGTACTAGGTTCACGTAGGTCTCACAAGTTATGAGCATGCCTAATAGAGTCCTGCGGATTGGTGCGGAGACGTCCGTACTTATCTTCGAGAGGCTATAGGGTATTAGGAAACTACTCTTTTTTTCATCTCATATCGTGTAGTTGATGTTGTTCTAAGTATCTTTCTCTTATTCCCTCACAGGTTGTGAGAATGCGCGCGGCAGATGTACCCGATCGTGGAGGATTGCTCCCCCTATTACTAGAGGCCAAGGCAGAGGTCGAGGGAGGGCTCCAGCTAGTGGTAGAGGACGAGGATGTCCTAGAGTTGCTTCAGTTG
The DNA here is from genome assembly GCA_000715115.1 of Nicotiana otophora. Lineage (NCBI taxonomy): Eukaryota > Viridiplantae > Streptophyta > Magnoliopsida > Solanales > Solanaceae > Nicotiana > Nicotiana otophora. The sequence goes on along the minus strand of AWOL01S0093499.1, from coordinate 186 downwards.
TGCCACCAGTGGGTCCTGTGGAGGATCGTGCTATTGAGGAGAAGGGTGAGATGCCTGCAGTAGAGCCAGCCCCAACGGATTTCATGTCCGCACCAAGATTCCAGGAGGTCATGGGTCGTATGTTGCGGTTCATGAATTCTATGACTCATGCTGGTTTATTTCCAGCAGACCCAGCTACATCTCAGG
>AWOL01S0093498.1:44666-60996 GCA_000715115.1 Nicotiana otophora | reverse complement strand
AAAGTTTCACGTGATCGAAGGCGATATGAGATATAACGCCCTTTTCGGAAGGCCGTGGATCCACAACATGAGAGCTGTACCTTCGACCCTACACCAGGTCCTCAAATTCCCAACACCGACGGGTGTCAAAATAGTGTACGGAGAACAACCAACCGCAAAGGAAATGTTCTCCGTCGAGGAAGCAAAACCAACATCTTCGTCTTCACCGGTGAAAGGAGCGGGTTCAAAAGGAGGCACAGTCGAAGACCGGAACGCCAAATAGCAATCAAAGACATCGGCCTCGACACAGCCAGGTAAGCAGAACATCGAAGAAGGTAATGATCAGTGGATCCCTCGATCCTTCGTGACCCCCGATGACTCCGATGCCACCAAATAAACTATTGAGGAATTGGAGCAAATCATTTTGGTCGAACACTGGCCCGAACGAAAGGTATACCTGGGAAGGGGTTTAAGCCCCGAACTCAGGAAGAAAATCATTCAATTTCTTATCGATAACGTCGACTGCTTTGTTTGGTCCCATTTAGATATAACATGAATCCCGCCGGATATAACAACACATCAACTAAGTGTGTCCCCTAGATTCAGACCGGTGAAGCAAAAAAGAAGACCCCAATCGGAGGTGAAGCACGTATTCATAAAGGATGAGGTAACAAAACTGCTCAAAATAGGATCCATTAGAGAGGTAAAATACCCTGAATGGCTGTCTAATGTGGTCGTAGTGCCTAAAAAGGAAAACAAACTTAGAATGTGTATAGACTACAAGGACTTGAACAAAGCATGCCCCAAAGATTCTTATCCACTGCCCAACATCGATCACTTGATCGATGCCACGGCCGGCCACGAGATCCTTACTTTTCTCGATGCCTATTCCGGGTATAATCAAATCCAGATGAACCCGGAAGACCAGGAAAAGACTTCGTTTGTGACCAGATATAGAACATATTGTTATAATGTGATGCCCTTCGGGCTAAAAAATGCAGGAGCTACTTATCAACGCCTAGTAAATAGAATGTTCGAAGAACAAATAGGTAAATCAATGGAAGTCTATATTGATGACATGCTAGTTAAGTCCCTGCGCGCAGAGGACCATTTGACCCATTTGCAGGAAACATTCGATATTCTGAGGAAATACAACATGAGGCTCAACCCCGAAAAATATGCTTTCGGAGTCGGCTCTGGTAAGTTCCTCGGCTTCATGGTATCAAATCGGGGAATCGAGATTAACCCCGACAAAATCAAGGCCATAGAAGACATCACCATCGTGGACATCGTGAAAGCTGTACAAAGGTTAACGGGAAGAAAAGCAGCCTTAGGCCGATTCATTTCAAGATCATCAGATCGAAGCCATAAATTTTTCTCTCTACTCAAAAAGAAGAACGACTTCGCTTGGACACCGGAATGCCAACTAGCGTTACAAGAACTGAAACGATATCTATAGAACCCACCACTACTGCACACTCCAAAAACTGACGAAAAACTTTACCTGTACTTGGCAGTATCAGAAGTCGCCATAAGGAGTGTCCTAGTTCGAGAAGAGGAAGGTACGCAATTTCCTGTTTACTACGTAAGTCGGACCTTAGGGGAAGCGGAAACTAGATATCCGCACTTGGAAAAATTGGCGCTTGCGCTGATTAGCGCCTCTAGAAAGTTACGACCGTACTTCCAATGCCACCCCATAAGCGTATTCTATCGCACTTCAGGTTATTCTGAAACTTACTTAATTGAACAGAAACCAGAATTTATCACGTCACTTGCTAGTTTACCTTCCAGTCATACGTTCGCGAGTTGTACAAAATTCAATGCTTTGACGTTCAGCCTTATATATGTGCGGGGAAAAATTTTAAAGATAAAATTGATATATATTTCAGTACTCATCATTCAACTCAGAACTCACAACGTCTAAATTTTGAATCTGGCAAGTCTATAGACCCACTTAGCAAATAATGTGGTACCATTTCAACCACCTCACTTATGTTATTCATATATTCTTCATTGCAGAGGAAAAATTCACTAACTAATACATTCATTTTGTTCAGAACATCAGGTGGTAGGTCAACCATTCTGACACTGTGTAATTCTTCAACAAAATAGGAAACAAATTAAACAAGCAGAGACACACATTGATGATATATCACAACCATTTGTACATAAATTACAACAATTTCTTCTAAAATTCCAGCATTTTTTTGTTTGAATGAATTTCATTTCAAAATCTTTTTCTTGTGGATTTACGAATAAGTGTCACCTTCTTCTCTTGTACGTGCACCACGATAGACTCTACATCTGCAAGATTCAATTGAAACTGCATTGAATCAAACTTAGAAATAAAACATATCACGGTTTCTTTTTTGGGCTGAGTTTCGATCTCAAGATCAGCCCATATGAAATAGGACCCATTTGTCCATAATAAATAAATAAAAAATCTTTTTTTCGATTTTTTTTCTTCAAAAATGTGCTTATTCATGAAATTTTACAAGGTTTTAAAAAAATTTCGGAAATGAGTTTTTCAAAGACCACTTTTTAAAATTTGTTTTTAAAAAAATCCCACTCACAAAATTGCAATATTCTTTTTAAGTGAAATGCATGTCTAAACACAATTTCAAATTCCAAATATTTTTTTTCAACTTAACTCCAAATACTATTTTTTTTTTCTTCCAAAAATTACAATTTTTATATCCAAACACCTACATATTATACACACAGCTTACCTTCAATATTTGAAATTAAAGTAGAAACTCTGTTTTGGCAGTTGGCACATCTTAAATCTGCTTCTAATACCACCTCCTTGACCTGCTTTTCCGTCACCAAATTAACCAAAATAACTCAAAACTCTCTTTAATACACTACTATGAATTTTAGGTTAAATGAGTTTGTGCAGCTCAACTAACAAGGTATAGAAATAAGTCTTATGACTTTCATAAGATCACAAACATATTAACCAAGGAAAAGGCAGAAAAAAGAAGATTAACAGATATATAATCCATATAATTAGGATCTCATTAATTGTACAAAAGGATGAATACAGGCAAAGGCGAAGCTAAGATTTGAAGTTTGTGCGTTCTAACTTGACGCCAAACCCATAATGTATCTTAGTTACTAGGTTCATAATTATATATTAATACAAATTTAATAGATTTTCTAATACAAATATATGATCGATGCAAAAATTATTGGGTTCAGTCGAATCCGTAAATAATACCCTGCCTCCGCCCTTGCATACAATTTTATACGGTGATGGACGAAGTTACTACATACCTATGATGGGAGATAGATAGTCGTCGAATTAGTTAAAATATGTGCAAACTAACTTGGACACCACCGCGAAAGAGCAGATCTATAGGAAACTTACCAAAGGATGTGCCAAACATTTGGTAGAAGTAGAAGTTTCAGGAAGTGTCAATCTTTTAGGCTTTAGGAGCTTGAGCTTAGTAAATTCCTTCTTAGCCCAAGAAACCAGAGCCATAAATTGGTTGCTGATCGCAAATGAATCTTCAGATGAAAATAGCAAATGACAAAGGCAAAGTTTAAAAGGATATTGAGATAACAATAAGAACAATATTCTTAATAGAAACTAGAATGTATTGTTGATGGGGAAACTCCATCTTTAGAAGCTACACCTATGTTTTTAGGCACAGAAAGAGTGATGGGCATAGTACATACAAACCACATGTTAAAGAGGACAAGGGCCATTCAATCTTGACAAAGATGCTTTCCCTTGAAATGGAGTCCCACATCTTAAATTTTCCCTTTGCTTTTTAGGTTCCGACATTCATAATTGTTCTTTGCATTAAATTCTTTGTCAATATAATTATACAGATATTAAAACACTAGTACGTAAAAAATTAGAAGGCGTTGCTTTAGTTTATAATGAGGGTGTAACACAAGTATGATTTGGTAGATCAACCAATTTTGTCATGCTGCTAAGAGATAATGCTAGAGATACTTAATTATGATCCTTTTAGCAAGGGATTTTATTATTAATAAACTACTATGATTTATGTTTTATGCACTATAATGTATAAAGCAATATATAATCAAAAAAGTATTTTTTTTTGAAAATTAATTAATAACTTCGTAAAATGATAGCTAACATGTTATCACTTCTTAAACTATATTATCAGAAAATGCTTTACATTGTTAGGCGTACATATACATAACTAATTGATAGCTAACTGCCTTGCTAGAGCATATGTTTCTATGTCTGGTTCAATGCAGTGGGATACTACCTAGTGGCGGACCCAGGATTTTGTGCAAGCGGGTTCAATCTTAGAATTATATAAATTTAGTCGTAAAATAGTAGTTGTCAAGTGGATTTAAATAAAATATTTATGCAAAATTTATACAGTTTTAATCCTAATTTATACATATACACAATATTATTTTTTTGTGAAGCAGGTTCAGTTGAACCTGCTAGCCACCACTTGGGTCCGTCACTGATACTACCCCGGCCGACTGTTTCTCATTGCTGATATACTCACGTTTGATTTGGATAATACTCTCTCCGTTCATTTTTACTTGTTCACTATAGACTTCGCACATCTCTTAAAAAATAATAAATGAAGTATGTAATTTACCATCATGCCCATATTAAATAATGCATATTTTTAATGGATTTGAGAAAATGATTTGAAATAAGTAATTAATACTGTGAGCATAACAGGAAAAAAGAAATTATCTTCTCTTGATATGCTAAAAGTGACAAGTAAAAGTAAAAATTTATTTTTAGGATAGTGAACAAGTAAAAGTAAACGGAGTATATAATGTATTAGCCATTTCAAGAAAAAAAAAAAAAACTAAACTGATGGTATTCCTCATCATTTGTCTGATAACTTGCCTTATAAGATGCTATATATCACCCAACTTTTTATTATTAATTTTCAGTAGACCCCAATTGCCAGGTAGTGTCGATTGAAGAGATGCCATTATTAGGTGCATGATGATGGAACAAGGAAACTAAAAAGAATTAAAGTGGCGGATTCGAACCCACTTTTTTCACGTTGTTCCAATTAAAACTGAGTCATTGACTAATACATGGACTACCTAGACACCTTTAAGTTATATGGTTTTTTTGGATTCAAACGATCGAAATGAGTGGAAATAAAAATATCATGATCAAACTATATATAGCTGTATAATGCCTTTTATAAAGGCGTTATGGTCTGACTTTAACAAGACTGTCAGGTATAGTGCCTTTATAAACGACGCTATATATATTTTATGGGTTCACCAATAATTCTTCTGCGCTTAACTGATATAACCATAATTCAAATGGATATAGCGCCCTTTAAAAGGGCGCTATACCTCAAAATATTCGACCCCCGGATTGGGCATTGCCTTATTTAAAGGCGTTAAGGATTTTGCAAAAATCCATTCAGAAATATTCTCAACTCCTGTTAAATTTTTCTTCTTGTTAAATTCTCAAGCATTTTGTCATAATGTTTGAAGAGCGAAAAGTAAGGGTTTCATTATATTGGGGGAAGGTTGTGGTGGCGAATAACTCAGTGAGCTATAGTTTATCTCCACAGTGTCATGTTAAGTTACCACTTACAATGGAGTTCGATAGACTGGTATCGTTGTTGTGTAATAAAATGAGTGTGAGCTAACGTTCGGTGAACCTTAAAGTAACCGAAAGATATCCGTATTCTGTTACTCCGCAAGGGGTTGCTTGTTACGCTGAGTTTAACGTCGAGGACGATGAAACTTTGAGTTATTTTTTGAGGACTCCAGATGAATGCCGTGAATTTCTTTTGATAAAAATGTTGGAAATGTACGAGAAGGTTGAAGACGTCGCAATAATGAGGTTGCGCAAAGCAGGGATAACCCTCAGTCATCGGGTGATTATTCTGGAGCAGGTTTTGCCGAACAGGTTCGAGATGAAAGAGTTTGGCCTGATTTAAACTTATCTCCACAGGCGAATGAGGAGCGAGGAAATAATTTCTTTCCTACTTTACATAATCCACAAGACGAGTAGTAAACTTCAATTTTCCTTTGTGTTGTATTGAATTTGTATTAACACTCTTATATTCCACAGGGGGTACCGGCCAGAGTTGGATTTTACAAGTTATGAACCCACGCCCAGTTGGAATATGTGTAGTTGTGGTGTGTTGGATCATGATGGTCGATACGAGAGTCATCACTAACAGGATAATGTTCATCATGGGATGTCAACACATTACGACTTGTAAGTGAAATGATATAACTATATGTAAAGTATTTATCAATTTGAGTAGCTAATTATTTTATTGTTTGTGCAGTGAAAACGAGCAAGTTGAACCTCCTGTCCTGACTCAATTACCTGAAGACGACATATTTAATCGGGATCTGACAGATGCACAGAGTTAGGAAGAGAACAATGATTATGACAACAATTTTGATGAGTCCGGAGATGACACACCCTTCTTTGATAAGGGTGGTGATGAGGAGGAAGAGAATGTTGGACCTGATTTGACGAGGGAGCATCATCACCCCTCTTTAGACCAAGAGCGTACGAGTCCCAAGTGCCGTTTCATTCAAGGGAGATTCCCTACCTTGATCATTTACAAAGTATGTCGGATGTGTATGCCCTCACAAGGGATATTGACAAAATTCGGACAATAATCTGGGATGAGTCTAGACCAACGTGCTAACAAAGGGCATGCTTTTTCCTCATAAAACGCGCCTAAGCAGGGCGGCAAAAATGTACAGCGTAAAAGAGTATCGTGAGATGACGGTATGTGAGTCAACTTCGGATGTATACAAGGTTGTTTGATGTAGATGGTTTACGGGTTATCATTGGATGCTGCATGCGAGCAAGAAGAAAATAGGTATGTAGAAAGTGGGTAAATCCACTGGCACCCACACTTGTGAAATGGACACATTCAGTGGGAATCACTTCAACTTGAATATTGACTTGATTTCTCTTGTCCCGATTCCACACATTGAAGCGTCTAGAAGGTACAAGATCAAAAAGTGCATTACATCCGTCCATTAGGAATATGGTTGTACCATTACCAAAAGAAAGATATTTCTCGGGCGCAAACGTGCGTTTGAAATTGTTTATGATAATTGGGATAAGTCATTTGCAGCTCTATCCAAGTACATGGCCGCATTGCAATAAGCTGTTGATCGCCGTTGCAGTAGATGCTAATGGAAGTATATTTCCTTTAGCTTTTGCTATTTGTGCCAATGAAAGACAAGAGACGCATACACTATTTTTGAACCACTTGAAAGAGCACGTTGTCAAATAACGTTCAAGTATTTGTCTAATATCTGATCGGCATGGTGGTATTATAAGTTCTGTAGAGAATTTGCCTGCATTGCAAGAGCCGTATGCCTACCACCGTTACTGTGTGAGGCACATGAAGGCCAATTTCCAGAAGGCACATCCCAACAAGGATTTGCATGATTTAATGTGGATGGCTGCAACAGATCACCAAGAGCATAAATTTCGGAGGCACATGGAATCTATCAGGCAGGAAGACGAGGCAGCCTATCGTTGGTTGATGCGACATAAGCCTGAAAAGTGGACTTTGCATGCAGATGGTGGCAAAAGATGAGAAATTCTGACTACAAATGTGTTAGAGTCTTTCAACGGATTATTGAAGTCTGCACGAGGATTGCCTGTCACTGCCATGGTGCGAATGTCATTCAAGCAGATGGCGGAGAGGTTTGTTGAAAGGGCTGCAGCTGCAACGTCATTGATGTAAAGGGGTATTGAATTTATGCCACTACGAATGAAAAGATTTGAGAAATACAGGCGGCGAGCACGTTGGCATTCATTTTTACAGTATGATCAAGACAGAAATATTTTTGAAGTTCGCACCGCTATTCATCAAAACCAGTGGAATAGTGTACACACCATAGATGAATCTAGAAGGTTAGCTCTTGTGGGAAATGGTCTATCTACCACATGCCGTGCTCACATGCCATCAAGTGCTTTCAACATACAGGTTTAGGGCCAACCAACTACGTTGATAAACAATATAGTATTGCTGCATACTTAAACATCTATAGTGGGCAGTTGCAGCCAGTGTGTGCTGAGCATTATTGGCCGCCAGAACCAATTAAAATGGTGTGTAACAAGGAGTTTTTGCGTCAGTGATAGGTGCAAAAAAAAAGACGTATACGGAACCAAATAGATGTTGGTGATACCGTTTATGCGCGCAAATGTGGTATATGCTCGCAAACAGGACACGACCGTCGAAATGTCCTTCAGCTGATTTGGGTGGCAGTGGTAATCCAGCTCCTGGTGGAAGTTCATCTAATGTGCCCAACTATCAAGGATACACGTAATGTTTTGTTTCAGTAATGTGGTTGTAATAAATGTATATACTTGTTTATGTTGCAAAATGTATCAAATAAAATTATGTTTCCATTGTTGTTAAATCGTATTGATATTTATCATTATCAGTGGAGTAAATTAATGAATTTCTCCCTCCCATTCATGTTATCAAAATTAGTATTGGATTAAAAAATCAAACTTATTACGTTGACTTTCGAATTTCAATCTAAAATTATTAGAAAACTACACTATGGGAGGAGGAAGATGTTTGATAATTATGTGAATATATATATATAGAATTAGTCCTAGTCCCGTATGTAATAGGATAGCGCGGGTAAACACTACGTTATGTGTATTGTCTTGTCGACCTGAAAAGTTGACCGCCTGCAAAAGCTGTATTGTACCCGAAAGAATCTTTAACACGCGAAGCATAGCGTGGTTAAATATTACGTTATGTGTGTTGTCTTGTCGACCTGAAAAGCTGCCCGCCTGCAAAAGCTGTATTGTATCCGAAAGAATCTTTAACACGCGAAGCATGGCGCGGTTAAATACTACGTTATATGTATTGCCTTGCCTATAAAATAACTAGCGTATTTTAGTTATTATCTGCGCTTAACCAAAACAAATAGCAAAACTTTCCATAAAAGTAGTTTGTTTTGTATTAACAAATGTCTAATACAATTATGTACCAATGTGCTATTGTGGCAAACACTGTATGGTGAAGGATTGTTGGTCTGATGGTCATGTTGGGCGCAGATACTGGATGTGTGTAAACAAGTTTGGAGGCAATGACGATAATTATTGCAATTTTGAGGTATGGCTTGATGAACCCATTAAACAGGAATGCTACAAACGATCTTTGCAGTATATTTGGGATATGAACTGTGAATACCAACGCCGTGAGTCTGAAATGAAACGAGAAATTGCGGCATTGCAGGAGAAACTAAAAGAGGCGGAAGAAGAAAAAAATAGTCTAGAAGAGAAATTAATGTGGTTGGAGCAGAGAATACTAGGCGGTAGTGACTAAATAATGACATGTATGTGCTGAGTGTAGTATTTTATCTTTATGCTTTCTGTGTCATGTATTTTCATTAGTTGTACTGAATTTAAATTATATTAAGTTGCTATGTTTGTGTTTGTGTTGTAGTATTAAAATAATGAATAACCGAGAAAAATAAAAACATAATGTGCATATAATGTAAACAATAAAAATTGTTGCTATTATTTACATAAAATACAAAAAAAAAAAAAAAAAAAAATCAATGCGTCCCACAGCCTGTGTGCTTCAATGCAGCCGCTGGCCTGAGGCACCTCCCATCCCGCCGGCTACGCTATCAGGATCATCCTCATCACGTTGCCTCTTTATCGCAGGATGCGCTTCAGCATAATCGTCATTATGGGTTCGAGGCTCGATATTAGAGGCCCAGTAGCACCAAGATATCGTGAATTCTTGTATGTGTTAGTTTTATTAATTTATATATAGTTTTATTATTTTACATGTTTTATTTTATACGTTTGTTTGTTACTCACTTATTTTTGACTATAATAAAATTAAATAAATAATTTTTATAATTATACAAGATTTAATTATTAAATATTCACAAATGGGTTCCGGGTTCGATATTTAAGGCCCGGTAGTACCAAGATATCCGGAAAATATTGTTGTTTTCTCATGTTATTTTCTTACGATCGTTGACTAGAATTAGACAGAGTTTATGTTTGATCTATCAACTATTTTGACGTATTTTTGGGTATAAGAGATACTTAAATGATTAATTTTAATAACTACAAGGATACTACGCTAAAATACACTATATTTTACTACGCTAAAAGGGCACTATATTAATAATCTTTAAGAAAACAAATAATCTAAACTAGATAAAAATAACAAATATATTTAATCACAAAACATTCAAGAAAATACATATACAACAGTAAAAAGTAATTTATTAACATTTGTTTTAACAAACAATAATGATTTCTCAGTTTTTATATTTTTTTAGCACACTAATATCTTAGTCCGAATAAAAATAACATACTAGTTTAATCGCAAAAAAATACAAAACAACATAGAACACATTTAAAACAACTAATATGCATTTTTTATACGAGTTTCGACAAAAACTAAATCAGAATACCTCGATTTATGTTTTTGAAAAATTGAAGATTTGAATCCGAAACGAGCAACCCACACCGAGAGAAGGCTTAGCTAGTATGTGTGACCAATAATCTTTACTTTTTGTGGGACGGGTGGGGTCCACTCGAGTTTTTTTGGGTCGTTAATGGGGGGACCGCTGCTTTGATTTTAAAATTTGGGAGGGGGGAGAGGGGGGGTTGTTTTGCGTTTTGCTTCTGTAACGGGGGAAAGGGAAGGGACAGGTATTTGAAGGGGTATAGGTTGTTTATTAAGGCGCTATATATACAACGCCTTAATAAATTGTGCTATACCTGGACGTCTAATCAACTTAATATATAGCGCCCTTTAAAAGGGCGCTATATATAGTTTCGTCACAATATTTGTTTTCCACTCATTTTGGTCATTTGAGTCCAAAAAGACCACATTTAAGTTCCGAACTCTTAAGTTTCTTCCCATTCAGTGTTAAAAGAGGAGATGTCTTTTATCATATTTGTACCTCTTCCTCTGTGAAGAATTGTGGAGTATTTCCTAGACTAGCATGGAATTAAATTGTTTATAAGCTTTTCTAGTCTACCATTTAGGGCATGCTCTTCTTGACCATGCCGTATTCATAATATCTAAGTAATTTAACTTTAGTAATTAAAAATTAAAAATTAGAATACATATATGTACAAAACATATATGTCATATATTTATTAGTTTAATATAGATATCACATACGAATATTAAATAATTAAGTAAGTGGAAGAGAGGAAGAGGCGGGGTGAAAGGGATAGAAGGTAGAAGAAGAGTATCAGGCAAAGAAGCTGCTCAATTGAAACTCAAACACTAATTTGAATCAACTTATATAATTTTTTAGGGGTGTTTGGTCAGTGGAATTTGAATCTTAATATCGATATAAAATTTGAAATTATATTTTTTGGTTGTGAGAATTAATATCGGTATAAGGTTTATATTATCTTGGAATATTATTATTCCAAATTGGAGCTTTTGTTAGAACTTAGAACCAAACTACCCCTTACGGGTAAAATCGAATTCAGGATTTGATCGAGCATCCAACACGATAATTTGGGATCTAGAGATGGTGATAAAATCCCGGAGATCGGTTTCTGCCTTACCAAATTAGCTATCGGAACCACCAGACTTGCCTTCGGGTTTATCGAGGTCACAACCGGTCCCGATCATAACGGTCTCAAGGAATATATTTCCAACTTATCCGACAGGGGTCCGAAATTTCCGTAACTAACCAGACATTACGGCGGAAATCACGGAACATACCAAAAAAGGGGCCAACGGTCAACAAATCAAGGACCTTTTTTTTTTTACCTTTTATGGAATAATAAAATAATACCTTAAAAGTAGGTTCCTCTAATATATAAAGGGGGTCTCACAATTCATGAAACATATTGTAACATACACTCATAAACAATACATTACCGCTACTCTTCTAGTTCTGATTCTTTGGTGCCTTGTTATCAATAAAAGTATTTTCGGCCTGAGGGTGGCCAGCTTTCCTAGGCTAAAATTGTCCAATTCGCATGGTTTGCAGTTAGTTTACCGTTATTTATTTCAACTTCTATCTAATTTATCTTTCCGTATCAAATTAATCTGCATCCTTTAAACCACTAACAAATTCAATTGTTATCCGAGTTTGAGAGTAAATAATTTGGCACCCACCGTGAGGCCAAGGATAATAGCGGCAATTTGATACGAATCACCATAACACACTCTATTTTACACTTGTTCTTTAAAGTATTTCTGATTTTAGGTCATGATCGAAATGTCAAACCCACAGATAGACAGAGAACCCGACCACCATGGCAGAAGCAACAATGCAGCGCTCGCTAACGAGGCAAAACCGGTCAATCTTGGTAGAATCCCGGTGGTGGTTCCCAACAACGCCTGTTCGCATATGGCCATCGACACAAACCAGCCCACCGACCCCGAAAATAGCATACGCAGGGAAGTGCGTTCGATTGTCCAAAACATTCATGATGGCGAAAATGATTGAATCAACTTACGTGTTATCTTCGAAATGCTACAGGCTCAACAGACAACGATAGCTCAACTGCAGAACCAAGGTCGAACACTGAGCAGGAATGAACCCGAGCTCCCCCGGGAAGCTATCCGCAGAAACGAACCGATCTCAGAAAGAAAGAGCGAGAGTGAATTAGGGACTAACTGATAAGTGGGGATTTTAACCTATTATTTGCTCTATTTTACTTGTGTTTTTGGCCAAAAATGCTTGAAGGTATTCCCGGAAACTAATGAATATGCTTGCTTGCAGGAATTTTTCAAAATGAGCCAAAGGAATCAAAATCAACTCATAAAGGAGTCAAAAGCTGAACAATAACCAAGGCTGGGCAAAGAGGTCTGAAGCGCGAACTGCACAAATATTATGCGGTCGCAAAAGCCATGATGCGGCCGCGATCAAAATTACGCGGTCCACGAGAGGGAGATCCAGAGAGTGATTTTTGGGCTAAATGATGAGCGCGAACCACACCAGAAATATGCGCCCGCGAAAGTTCCTTCGTGGCCACGATTGAAATTACGCGGACCGCGATGATGGAGATTCAGAGAGCTGACAACTTGAGCAAAAAAGAGAAGTGCAGACCGCACCAGAATTGTGCGGCCGCAAAATTTCTCGTGCGGTCGCAATCGAAATTATACAGTCCACAAAATGAAGAACCAGAGACAGATCCAAAGGAGAAGAACGTGGACCGCATCAGAATTATGCGGCCGCGAAAGCAAAAGTGCGGCCACACTCAGAATTACGCAGCCGCACAACCTTCGCAAGGGCATTTTTGTCTGACATTTTCAGCTCAGTATAAATAGAAAGTTTTGTCATTTTTAGGGTATGCCAAGTTATGTTATGTTCTATATACGACTGACTTTTTGGTTTTTGGAGTTTTTGTACTAGATTTACTTTTTAACATTAGACTTTCATTCCATAAATTAATATCATGGATTTTATCTTCATTTTATCTTTAATTTTTATTATTTCCATAAGTAGCTAAACCCATAGCTAGGGTTGTGATCCAACCCTAGTGTGAGTATTTAATGGGTGTTTGATTTTAGGGCTTGAATGTGAATATGTTAGTGATATTTAGCCCAGTTCTTGATATAACTCAAGAATTAATAGTTGCAAACATTGATTCATGCCTTTATGACTTAGTCTCTACTTGAGAAAGAGGGACTAAGTCTAGGAAAACTAGGCTAACAAGCAATTGGGGTGAACTCAAGAAATTAATAGCCCCAATTAAAGGGTTAAACCTAGAGATAGTAATACCCAACTTTAGCAAATATCATTTGATTTGCATGAATACCCATTTAGTCTTGAGAAAGCTAAATTGGATAAAATAACTCAAACTACCGAGAGGTATAGACTATAGAGTGAGTACCCGGGTGTGATAACTATATTACAATCCCAACTAATCAAGTTTGCCCTAGATTTTTCTACCCGTTAGATATCCACCTAGATAGAAGTCACTACCCTAGTCTCTTTAAACATTTGAAAAAACTACAACAAAAATATTGTCCCTAGTTTCAATTATTGCATTCTTTAGAGTAAAGTTAAAAATAGAAAAACCAATCAAGTTTGTGGAAGTGAAATTAAAGCCAAAATTTGCAAGTAACTTATATATACACCTAATCTCATATTCTAACTCCCTGTGGATTCGATCCCGACCTTTGTTGGATTTATTATTGCATCGACCACCTCGCTACTAAATTGTGGTGTAGGTTTGGAAGAGATTAATTTTTGGCGTCGTTGTCGTAGAGTTAAATGAATTTAGCTATATATCTAGGTATTTGTATGCTTTGTCATTCTTTCCTTCCGAAGCACTAATTTTCTTTGTGAATTGCTTTAGGTACAAAATTGCCCTTAACAATGAGCCCCCCCAGAAATTTACCATTGGGGGAGGAGGTAGATGACGATCAAGTGGATGAGGTTCATCCTGAGCCTCAAGTAAACAGGCGAGGCCGACCGCCTCCACATAGGGAAGCGCACCAAGTGTTGCCGAATGAGGGATATGCAAGTGTAATAGTCCCGCCCCGGATTAGGGCGGGCAATTTTTAAATTACCAACGTGATGCTTACACTACTTGAGAAGCGGGGTTTCTTCGCCGGAGCTCCACACCAAAATGCCTACAAGCACCTCAAAGGATTCGTTGATACTTATTGGGGGAGCAAGCAAACGAATGTCACAGAGGATGCACTGCGGTTAAGGCTATTTCTTTTTTCTCTACGGGGAAATGCTTTGGACTGGTTAGAGATATTGCCCAATCATTCCATCCACAGTTGGGATGAGTTGGCCGAGAAGTTCATTGCCAAATTCTTCTCTCCGGGGCACATGACTACACTAAGGGATAAAATTGTAGCTTTCAAACAAGAACCCAATGAGCCATTGCACGAGATTTGAGAAAGGTATCTCACCATGGTCAAAGAATGCCCGAACAATGATATGACTGAGGCCATGATCCAATAAACCTTCAACAGGGGGATCAACACAACAAATCAGTGTGTGGTAAATCAACTCGCTGGGGGTAACTTCATGAACACGCCTTATTCTGAAGCTTATGAAATCTTGGATGAGATGGCGGACACCTCTTCAGCGTGGCAAAGTAGAGCCAATATTCCTCAGGGTGACCCAAATGTTATTCACCTACACAAGGAGTTACATAATCATGGACAAGCTATTGCGGAGTTGACAACCACCATGAACCAATTGGCCAAGGCTCAGCTTCAACAGGTTCAAGGGTCAAAATAGGTGAATGCTATGGAAGGGGTGAACGTGATGGTAAACAAAAGACGGCAACGAGGTCAACAAGTACAAAACCATCCAGAACAATTTGAGCAAAGTAATAGTGGGTATAATCAAGATGATTCATATGATGAGCAAGATGAAGAGGTTTAATATGTCAACATTTATTATGGTCAAAGAAGCAATGCTCTAAATCAACAACAATGGCAATCACAAGAAAATCAAGGAAACTGGAACAACCAAGGCCACCAAGAAAATTGGAGTGGTGGTAACAACAATAATCAAAGAAATTGGGGTAATCAAGGTATTCAAGGCAATTGGGGAGGAAATAATCAAGGTAATTGGGGTGGCAACAATCAAATAAATTGGGGGAACGACAATAATCAAGGGGGTTGGAACAATAACAATCAAGAAAATCGGGGGTCAGGTTTTCAGAGGTCCCCGATGTATCAACAACCAAACAACCCACCTCCATATCCGTCACAAGGTCCTAGTTCTTCCAATAGTGAAATTGGATAGATTGAAAATATGTTTAAGTAAATGATAGAGAAAAATGCCAACTCCGATGCCCAATTAGCCTCCCACAACACTTCTATCCGCAACTTGGAGTTGCAAATTAGCCAAAATTTTCAAGCTTTAAATACTCTCCCAAAGGGGGCACTACCTATTGATACAGTGGTGAACCCAAAAGGTGGAAATACGGGGCATGCAATGGCCGTAACAACAAGAAGTGGGAGAGGTGGAGTTGCTAGTACCTCAAACCAAAGAAGACATGTGGGTGATGATGTGTTGGTACAAGATGATGATGGTCCAAGCCATGATGTTCAAGATAATGAAGAAGCGAGGATTGATATTGATTAAAATGTGGAGGAGACACAAGAAGAAGTGAACCCGTCTAGGGAGCACGTGACTGACACGCCGGAATCGATAATGCCAAAGGCTAATGTTCCAATGCCAATGTCTCCTCCTCCATACCTTCAAAGACTTGCAAAGCAAAATAATGAGAATCAATTCAAGAAATTTATTGATATGATAAAATGTTTGTCCATAAATGTGCCGTTGTTGAAGCCTTAGAACAAATGTCGGGATATGCCAAGTTCATAAGAAGAGATCAATGAACTGTGAAACGATCAAAATGACAGATCAAGTGAGTGCTATGGTGCACTCTATG
>AWOL01S0093498.1:0-44504 GCA_000715115.1 Nicotiana otophora | reverse complement strand
GTGCTATGGTGCACTCTATGACTCCAAAGTTGGAAGACCCCGGTACTTTCACAATCCCGTGCACTATTGGGAGTGCCAATTTCGCCAAAGCTCTATGTGATTTGGGGGCAAACATTAACTTGATGCCCTATTATGTGTTCAAAACATTGGGGATTGGGCAACCTAGACCCACACCCATAAGGTTGCAAATGGCGTATCGGATAATGAAAAGTCCATTGGGGATAATTGATGACGTGTTAGTTAGGGTTGACAAGTTCATCCTTCCCGCAAATTTTGTGATACTTGACTGTGAGGTTGACTATGAGGTGCCAATCATTATAGGGAGACCTTTCCTTGCTACAACGAAGTACTTAGTTGATGTGGAAGCTGGAGAGCTCACCTTCAGGGTGGACGATGAAAACGTGGTATTACATATTTGTAAATCAATGAGGCAGCCAAATAGCAACGAAGTGTGCTCGATCGTGGACCTTGTGACCGAAGTACTTGTTTATGACACAAGCGCTATGATAAATGTGGAAGATACCTTGGAAATTGTGTTGTTGAATCATGATGAGGATTAGAAGGAAATCTTTGTAGAATGTGTCAATGCTTTGCAAGTAATGGGATCATATACTCATAAGCCTAAAAAACTTTCCTTGGATCTCGAAAACCGGAAGACTCCACCAACAAAGCCCTCAATCGAGGAACCTCCCACCTTGGATTTAAAGCCTTTGCCTTCACACATCAGGTATGAGTTTCTAGGCCCTGGTTCTACTTTACCTGTTATTCTTTACTCGTGCTTAACTAACGTGCAAGTATATTCCACCATTGCGGTGCTCAAAAGGAGGAATAAAGTAATAGGTTGTACATTGGCGGATATTTGGGGTATAAGCCCCGCCTTTTGCATCCACAAAATCATTTTGGAGGAGGATGCCAAACCCTCTGTGGAACATCAAAGACGATTGAATGAGGCCATGCAAGAGGTAGTAAAGAAAGAGTTCATCAAGTCATTGGATGCCGGCATTGTTTTCCCCATTTCCGATAGTTCGCGGACATCGCCAGTGCAATGTGTCCAAAGAAATAGGGCATGACTTTGATAACAAATGATAAAAATGAATTGATCCCCACAAAAAACTGTCACCGGGTGGAGAGTGTGTATGGATTATAGGAAGCTCAACAAAGTTACTCGGAAAGACTATTTTTCGCTTCTATTTCTTGATCAAATGTTGGATAGGTTAGCCGGATGTGCTTATTATTTCTTCCTTGATGGATATTCCGGGTATAACCAGATTCTTATTGCTCCTGAAGACCACTTTCACTTGTACCTATGGCACTTTCACATTCTCGCGGATGCCATTCGGGTTATGCAATG
Source organism: Nicotiana otophora (assembly GCA_000715115.1). Classification (NCBI taxonomy): domain Eukaryota; kingdom Viridiplantae; phylum Streptophyta; class Magnoliopsida; order Solanales; family Solanaceae; genus Nicotiana; species Nicotiana otophora. The sequence goes on along the minus strand of AWOL01S0093498.1, from coordinate 43,153 downwards.
CGCCGACAATTTTTCAATGGTACATGATGGCCATCTTCACCGATATGGTGGAGGACTTTCTCGAGGTTTTCATGGATGATTTTTCTGTCGTGGGAAATTCTTTTGACAAGTACTTGGATAACTTGGATAAGGTATTGGCACATTGTGAGGAAACAAACTTGGTGTTAAATTGGGAGAAATGTCACTTTATGGTCGAGAAGGGCATTGTCCTCGGTCACAAGATTTCCAAGAATAGCATTAAGGTTGATAAAGCAAAAATTGAAGTGATAACCAAACTCCCTCCCCTACTTCCGTGAAGGGAGTGAGGAGCTTTCTAGGTCATGCGGGGTTTTACCGCCGATTCATCAAGAACTTTTCTAAGGTGGTAAACCCCTAGTGCAAACTCTTCGAAAAGATGCCAAGTTCCTTTTCAATGAAGATTGTATGAAGGAATTTGAACTACTTAAGTATAAGTTGACTATCACTCCTATTATCACAGCCCCAAATTGGAGCTTACTATTTGAGCTCATGTGTGATGCAAGCGATGTGGTGGTTGGAGAGATATTGGGGCAACAAATTAAGAAGATCTTTCATCCGGTATACTATGCTAGCAAGACCATGAACGAGGCCCAAGTCAACGATACGGTGACCGAGAATGAACTCCTAGCCATTGTCTTTGCTGTGGAAAAATTCCTCCCGTACCTAATGGGCACAAAGGTGATTATTCACACTGACCATGCGACACTTTGTTATTTGATGAGCAAAAAGACTCTAAAGCAAGGTTGATACGGTGGGTGCTTCTATTGCAAGAGTTTGATCTAGAGATTCCAGACCACAAGGATAGCGAGAATCAAGTGGTGGACCACTTGTCTGGATTGGAGGAGGAGGGGAGGCCACATGATGGCCTTGAGATCAATGATTCATTTCATGACGAACAACTCCTTTCCATTTCTTTGACTAGGATGCCATGGTTTGCCGATGTGGCCAACTATCTTGTGAGTGGCATTGTTTCGAATGAGCTCTCTTCAAACCAAAGGAAGAAGCTCAAATAGGACTGCCTGAACTACTATTGGGATGAGCTATATCTCTTCAAAATTTGTACTGATGGTGTTATCCGAAGATGTGTACCAGAAGAAGAACAATTGGGTATTCTTGAAGCTTGCCACTCTTCACCATATGATGGTCACCATGGTGGAGCGAGAACTGCTACAAAGGTGCTAAGCTGTGGATTCTATTGGCATACCCTTTACAAGGACGCTAGCGATCTCGTTAAGCGTTGTGATGAATGCCAAAGGGCCGGTGGGATCTCCAAGAAACATAAGATGCCTCTCACCACCATCCTAGATATTGATATTTTTGATGTTTGGGGCCTTGATTTTATGGATCCGTTTGTGAGCTCATATGGGAATACCAATATATTGGCAGCTGTAGATTACGTGTCCAAATGGGTTGAAGCTGTGGCTTTTCCCAACAATAAAGCTCGAAGTGTGGTAGATTTCTTGAAGAAAAACATATTCACAAGGTTTGGTACTCCAAGGGCTGTCATTAGTGATGGGGGATCACACTTTTGCAACAAAGTTTTTTTACTTTACTCTCCAAGTATGGTGTCACTCACAAAGTGTCGACCCCCTATCATCCTCACGCAAGTGGACAGGTTAAAGTCTCCAACCGGGAGATCAAGAGTATTCTGTCAAAAACTGTGAATACCAACCAGACAGATTGGTCGATGAAACTTGACGATACTCTTTGGGCTTATAGAACAGCTTACAAAACACCAATTGGTATGACTCTATATCGGTTAGTGTTCGGGAAGGCTTGTCACCTTCCGGTGGAACTTGAGCATAAGGCTATGTGGGCATTGAAGAAGCTTAACCTCGAGTGGGATGTAGATGTAAATCTTAGGGTGGAGCAATTGAATGAACTTGATGAGTTCCGGTTTCATGCATACTCTAGTTCGTCCTTATATAAGGACAAGATGAAGTACCTTCACGACAAGTATATCTAGAATAAAGATTTCAAAGAAGGTGATCTTGTGCTTTTGTTCAACTCTCGATTGCGGATGTTTCCGGGAAAGCTGAAATCAAAGTGGAGTGGCCCATTTGAAGTTGTACATGTGACACCCTTTGGTGCTCTAGATTTGAAAAATAAGAATGATGAAGTGTTTAGAGTCAATGGGCACCGGGTTAAACATTATCTTGGCAAGGTTGATGATGTCCATGTTGTGGCATTGCTCCAGTTCAAGTGATTGATGGTAACATGCGTCGTGACGCGACGTTAAATCAGGCGCTTCTTGGGAGGCAACCCATGTGTCTTTTTCTTTTTCTTGTTTTTTCTTCTTTAGATTAGATAGGCTTTGTTTTGTACTAACTAGTTTTGAAGTGTATGCATGAATGGGTGTGCATTGCAGGACCGCACTAGAATTATGCGGACTGCACTGCCACTCTGCGGCCGCACAATTTTGTGTGCGGTCGCACAACTGGGAGATGAAAAATACACGGTCTCTGAAGTTTGGCCTGTCAAAAATGCTGAAGGAATTGCGGTCGCACACATATTTTGTGGTCCGCAGTGAGACTTCTCAAAGGCAGGTAAAGAGTGCGGTCGACATCAAAATTATGCGACCGCACTCAGGTAAAAATTTGGGGGCCACGAGTAAAAGTATAAATAAAGCCTCTCTCATCATTTTACACTTTTCGATCTTCTGAGCCCTGAAGCTAGACTAGCACAGTAAATTTCCCCACTGCTCTTAAATTGTCCCTCATTTCATCACTTGCATCTTCATAACTGGTATGTATCCAACTATAGATTTTTCATTTTTCATTTTGTTTTATTCTTTGATTTAGGGTTAATTACATGTCTTAAATGTCAATAGTTAGTCTTTTTCTGCTCATAATCAGGTGGGTAGCATATTAAGTGTTAATTGGGGTATGGGTAAGTAGCTATCCATGTTTAATTGTGCAAACCATGTCTAGATTATGAAAATATTGCATTAACCCTAAACAGTTCCCGTGAATTTTGAATTATGCGGACATACTCATTTTTTGCGCGGTCAGCACTAGAGGCTATGCGGCCGCACGCACTTTTGTGCGGTCCGCAACTCTCTGAGTTAGGAAAATTGTATGCTTGAATTGTACGACCGCACTCAAAATTGTGCGGTCTGCAGTGGACTTGTGCGGCCGCACTCATTTTTGTGCGGTCTGCACTGATGAAACATCAGAGACCCCAGTAGTCTGAACCTGGGGCTGTGCGACCGCACTCACTTTTGTGTGGTCGGTACTGCCCCTTCTGAGACTGCTTTACTGTAGTTGTTATGCATGCAACTGTGGTTTACAAATCTAACTGACTCTTATTCTTATGCATTGCAGATAATGGTTCGCTCACGTGGTCGATTAGATACATCGCAAGGGAGGTCAGAACCCTCCCGAGGTCGAGGTAAAAGCAACCTACCTCTATCACTTCAAAGGGTTATAAGTAAGAAAGCTACAACTAAAAAACATCCCGAACCCTCGAAAACCAATGAGTATGTCCCATCTGGGGAAGCTTCTGAGGGTAACTCCATGCAATCACAGCAGGAAGCCCAATCACAACAATTTCCTCGTAGATTCCACTTAGTAGATGAGTCATCTTCTTCTGCCAATTCGTCTGAAGGTTTGGAAGAGGGTAGTCAAGATTCTGAGCCCTCTTCCTTACATGCTCCAACTGACCCAATTAATGTGGACGATGATGATGATATCCCAGATGATGGGAGACGAGGTGATACTGCAGTGGGAGGTTTGGAGAGATCTAAGAGACCAGAGGTATGGGGTGATTAGATTTGTCAGTGCTGTCGTCTTTGCAACGTTTAGGGAATGGTGGCCACAAAGGTCGCTCACTCTTGAGCGACAATTTCTGATGAAAGATTTGAACAAGCACAACCCCAATGTCCTTAGGCAATTCCAGGAGCGAAAAGGATGGAAATGGTTCACCACCAGCGTCCTAGATGCAAATGAGTGCCTGGTCAAGGAATTCTACGCAAATGTTGCTCACATAAAAAGGGAACTAAGGTGACAAAAGTGCGGAATTTGAAAATCCGCTTTGACACATGTGCACTAAACAAGTATGTGGGGTTTGAGGAAGTGGAGGCAGTCCAATACTTGGAGAAGCTGGCTATGGGTGACGCAACTCGCCCATGGCTAGCTGAGCTTCTGGAAATTCGAGGGTCAGCACCTCAGTGGCTCACAACAGGAGTTTCAATAGTCCGAGCCACCCTAAACTTTGAATCAAAAGAGTGGAAAACGTTCGTGTGTATCCGATCCGCATTGACCCATGCCTCAATGAAAACATGCTTCCACTTCCCCGTGTAGTCTTGGTGGCTTCGATTATGGCGGGGTATCCGATAAATGTTGGTGCCATCATGTCCACCAACATCACTTTAGCTGTCAAGAAGGGTGAAAGATCCTATCCGTACCCGAACTTCCTTACCGAATATTTCAAGGATCAAGGGATGGAGCCGAAGCATTATGATACAGAAGTGAAGGCCAAGAAGCCTTTTTCATGGTACCACCTTCAGGGATCTCACAACCCAAAATTCAAGGGTAAAGCTACTACCTCCACTGGCCAGTCTAAGGAGCCAGCGGTAGTAGTTACTGATTCCGCTGCCGAGCCTTCCACCGCAACCGGTACTTCCACCGGGACAGCATCCATGTCACCCTCATCTTCTGGTCCTCCAATTGCTGCTAGACTGTTAGTGCCATTACCAGTGCCGGCCTCATCTACTTATCCTCAGACTGTGCTGCGAGTCTCCCAAACATTAGCGAGTCTTAACAACTGCATGCAAGAAGCTACTACAAAGCTGACCGATATATCCAGTGTTCTTGCAGCACAGTCCTCAGCCCAAACAGAGTCACAAGTACCTCTGTCAGTGGAGGAAACATTGAAGAAGATTCTAAAAAACCAGAATACCATTGTTGATACTTTGGCGATGCATGGGAAGGTCATTAAGGATTTGGGAAAACAAGTCAAGAAGATGCGTAGATCCCAGGCATCAAATAAGTCGGTAGAGAAGATGAGCAAAGAAGTTAAAAGGATTGGATCTGCCGGAGATCTTCCATTGGACTTCCTTATGGAGCAAAAAGTCCCAGCAGCATAGGCAACACCAGCAGAGGCACCGGCCGGCCAGTCTGAGGAGCCGGTTGCAACTGCTCACTCTGCAGAGGAGATGATACAGATGCTCAGCAACCCTGTTCTCCCTCAGCCAGGAGATGATGACATACAATTGGAGGAGATAGAGGGTGCTGATGATCCTATGCAGACTGAGACCACATAGGGAGTTCTCTTAACTTTCTACCCTTTCCCTCTTCTTATTTTGGTTAAGCATTAAGGACAATGCTTATTCATTTATCTCTCTTTCCGTAGTTTATTTCATAGCTTCTTTCGTTTATTTTTCCTTAGTAGTATAACTTCTTATTTATGTTTTGTGTGAACAATAAGCCTTTGATTTTCTTAATGCCACGGTTCTTTCCAAAGTGGATTTTGTGTGAACTGGGTGGCTCTTCCCAACGATGGATGGTGTGACAACCTTTTTAAGGGGAGATTTCATTTGGTAGATGAGTCTTCTTCAGCTGTCAGTTCGTCTGAATCCTCATATACTCTAGCTGATCCAATTAATGTGAACGATGATAATGATGTCCCAGACGATGGGTTAGGGGAAGATACTACAGTAAGAGGTTTGGAGAGCTCAAAGAAACCAGAGCTATGGGAGGACAGATTCGTCAGTGCTGCTGCCTTTGGTAAATTTCGGGAATAGTGGCCGCAGCGGTTGCTCACTCTTGAGCGACAATTGCTGATGAAAGATTTGAACAAGCACAACCCCAATGTCCTTAGGAAATTCCGTGAGTGGAAAGGATGGAAATGGTTCACCACCAGCGTCCTAGATGCAAATGAGTACCTGATCAAGGAATTCTATGCAAATGTTGCTCACATCAAAAAGGGAACTAAGGTGACAAAAGTGCGGAATCTGAACATCCGCTTTGGCGCATGTGAACTTAACAAATATGTCGGGTTTGAAGAAGTAGAGGCAGTCAATATTTGGAAAATCTAGCTATGGATGATGCAGCTCGTCCGTTACTAGCTGCGATTCTGGCAATCCCAGGGTCAACACCTACGTGGCTTACAACAGGGGTTCCAATTATCTGGGCCACCCTAAACTTTGAAGCAAAAGGGTGGCAAACGTTAGTCTGTAGCCGCATTGACCCATGCCTCAATGCAAACATGATTCCACTCCCCCGAGCAGTGTTGGTGGCTTCAATTATGGCAGGGTATCAGATAAATGCTGGTGCCATCATGTCCACCAACATCACTTTAGCTGTCCATAAGGGGGAAAGATCATATCCGTACCCGAACTTTCTTACAGAATATTTCAAGGATCAAGGGGTGGGGGCCGAAGCATTATGATACAGAAGTGAAGGCCAAGAAGTCTTTTTCATGGTATCACCTTCAGGGAGCTGACAACCCAAATGCAAAGGTAACGCTACTATATCCACTTGCCAGGCTGAGGAGCCAGTGGTTGTGGTTACTAATTCACCTGTTGAGCCTTCCATCGCAGTCGGTACTTCCACCGGGACAGTATCCATGCCACCCTCATCTTCCGGTCCACCTGTTTCTGCTAGACTGTCAGTGCCAGCCTCATCTACTTATCCTCAGACTGCGTTGTGAGTCTCCCAGATATTGGCGAGTCTCAACAACTGGATGTAGGTAACGACTACAAAGATGACCGATATATCCAGTGTTGTTGTAGCATAGTCCTCAACCCCAGCATCCCCAGTAGAGCCACAGGTACCTCCGTCAGTGAAGGAAACATTGAAGAAGATTCTAGAGAACCAGAAGAACATTTTTGATACCCTGGCGACACATGGGAAGGTCATTAAGGATTTGGAAAAGCAGGTCAAAAAGATGCGTAGATCTCAGGCATCAAAGGAATCGGTAGAGAAGCTAAGCAAAGAGGTTGAAAAGATTGCATTTGTCGGAGATCTTCCATTGGACTTGCTTATAGAGCAGACAGTCCCAACACCAGAGGCACCAGCTGGCCAGTCTAAGGAGTCGGTTGCGACTGCACACACTGCTGAGGAGATGATACAGATGCTCAGAAACCCTGTTGTACATCAGCCAGGAGATGATGACATACAGTTGGAGGAGACATAGGGTGCTGGTGATCCTATGCAGACTAAGACCACATATGGAGTTCTCTTAACTATCTACCCTTTCCCTGTTCTTATTTTTGTTAATCATTGAGGATAATGCTTATTTTCATTTGGGGGTGGTCTATTTTGATTATTTTGACTTTGACATTTGACATGTGCGCTATAATAACTCTAATACTATTTTTTTTTCTTTCGTCTTTATTTTCCTTTGGTATGTATATATTGTCCTAATTTGATGTAGATATTCATTTTCCTTATGTATATACTCATTTGACTTCGATTTGTATATTTCTTTATCTCGCTTTCTGTAGTATATTTTATAGCTTCTTTAGTTGGTTTTCCTTAGTAGTATAACTTCTTATTTACTTTAGTAGCTTCCTTTTAATTTTCTTTAGTAGCTTCTTATTTTAATTTTGTGGGAACAATAAGCCTTTGATTTTTTTAATGCCACAGTTCTTTCCAAAGGTGGATGTTGTGTGAACCGGGTGGGGATGGATGGCGTGACAACCTTCTTAAGGGATTGAGTCAGTTTTCTTTTATGTTTTAACAAAATATAGTACTAATGGATAAAAGTGCCTGGAGCATGCTTCACTTGGTACCAACACATTTACCTCTGACCTTATGGTTAAAAACAAAGTTGTTTGGTATAAAATAGCTCTAGTTGTGACCTTTAGACTCTTGTGTTGACTCAAACAGTCATCGAGTGGTTCAGTCGAGCCATTTGTGATTCTCAATCTTAGTTAGGGTTGTTGTGGGCCTTCGAGTCTCTGTTCTTTATAGCAATCCAGCAGTGTGAGAGGTGAGGTATTGAATTACAAGTCCAAGTTTCCGTACCAATAGTCTAGAACTTGCCTTGAGTGTTTTTCCATACCTTGGCTTGAGAAATAATTGTAGGCTCTCCTTGATCCAACTTGAAATTGAAATCTTCCATAGCCTACCAATGTGATATCCCTAGTCAACCCCTTTGAGCCGAAGCCTTTGTATTTCAATAACCAAGTTACAAGTCTTTATCCGTTATGAAATGACCCTCTCTTGGCACACAATCTTTCCTTAGAATTCTTGAGAAACAATTGGTAAAAACATAAGTTTAGGGGAGAGACGAGGAGTTTGCAGTGATAAAAGGCAAAAAGAAAAGAAAGAAAGAACAAAGAGAAAAATGACAAAAAGAAAGTGAATAAAGTGAAGAGTTGAAGGGAATTCAAAAGAAAATGAGGAAAAAAGGCTGAAGTAAATAAAAAAGGAGAAGAATGAATGTCATGATCAAGAAAGAGCGACGTTACGTCTCTCTAGTTCCCCCGAGGAAGAAGAAAATGACTCAAAGAGTCGAGAAAGTATGAGCCGAAAAGAGAAAATAGAGTGCTTAAGGAAAGATGAAACCATTCAATTCCAACAAATCCTACCTTGGTCTAAAAGCCTTCATTACATCCCGCAAAATCCCTACATGATTTTAAGTTGAGTGAGCTTACATTAATGGTGATTTACATAAGGGGCAAGCTTATGGTACTTAGAGCCGAACTTGTGGTATTCTTTTGAGAGAGATGAGTAAACTTTTCACAATCCTTGTATCGAGTGTTGCATTCTAATGTGAGATGTGCTAATGGAGAGTAGTGGAGGAGGAGTTTGGGATCCACAATGACCTACACGAAAGAACGAGCTTCCTTGATGAATAGAGTCAACTTTTGATGCTCTAGTGTCATATTAGAAAATCATTGCATTGTTGATAATTCATATGTGTTGTGGGTACTTATTGGTCCCAATTGATGTGTGATTGACTCACCTTAGGCCATCTGAAATATCTCTTTTTCTAGTGGAGGTGGAAATTGCCTTATTTGCTTGAGGACAAGCAAAAGCTTAAGTTTGGGGGAGTTGATAAGTGGGGATTTTGACCGATTATTTGCTCTCTTTTACTTGCGATTTAGCTCAAAAATGCTTAAAGGCATTCCCGAAAACTAACAAAATGTGCTTACTTGCAGGAATATTAGGACACGAGCCAAATAAGTCAAAATCAACTCATAAAGGAGTCAAAAATAAACAAGAACCAAAACAGGGAAAAAAGGCAAGCAGTGTGGTTCGCACAATTCTAGTGCGGCCGCAGAGGGGAGATTCAAAGAGTAGTTTTTGGGCCAGCTACGCACAACCTTCGTAGGGGCTTTTTTGTCAGATATTTTTAGCTTAGTATAAATAAAACTTTTTGTCATTTTTAGGGGAAGTCGAGTTTTCAAAGTGCACCTGGGCTTTTTTCTTTACTGTATTGAGTAATTTTGTACTAGATTAACTTCTTAACATTAGATTTTCTTTGTCTAATCAATTATTATGCATTCTATATTAATTTCTTCTTGTATTTATTTATTTTTCATGAGTAGCTAAATCTTTAGCTAGGGTTGTGACCCGACCTTAGTGTGGGTATTTTATGGGTGTTTAATTTAGGGCTTGTTTTTGATTGGGTTAGTGATATTTAGCCTTGTTCATGACCTAGAATCAATGGTTGCAAACATTGATTCATGCCTATTTGACTTAGCCTCTACTTGAGAAAGAGAGACTAAGTCTAGGAAAACTTGGCTAACAAGAAATTGGGGTGAACTCAAGAAATTGATAGCCCCAATTAAAGGGTTAAACCTAGAGATAGTAATACCGGACTTGAACTAATATCACTTGTATTGTGCAAATACCCAATTGGGCTTGAGAAAGCCAAATTTGGCAAAATCACTCAAACTACCGAGAGGTATAGAGTGAGTACCCGGATGTGATTGCTACATCACGACCCCAACTAATCAAATTTGCCCTGGAGTTTACAACCCATTAGATAACCACCTAGGTAGAAGTCACAACCATAGTCCTTTTTAATCATTCGAAAAACTCAAAACTAAAAATATTGTTCTTAGTTTTATACCTGCAAACAATAGAGTAAAGTATAAGTAGAACACCAATCAAGTTTGTGGAAGTTTAATTTGAGTCAAAACTTACAATTAACTTAGATATACACCTAATCCCATATTCTAACTCCCTGTGGATTCGATCCCGACCTTCGTTGGGTTTATTATTGCATCGACCGCCTCACTATTAAATTGTGGTGTGGGTTTGGCCGAGATCAGTCATGAAGCTTATTTAGCATTGCCCAAACTAAAATTCTAAGGCCGTTCTAAGTTAACAATACTCGAGGGCATGAAGCATATTTGGAGTTGCCCGAACTAAAAGGCTAAGGTCGTTCCGAGTTAACAACACTCGAGGTCATGAAGCTTATTTGGCATTGCCCGAACTAAAAGGCTAAGGCCATTCCGAGTTAACAACACTCGATGGCATGCAGCTTATTTGGCATTTCCCGAACTAAAAGGCTAAGACCGTTCTGAGTTAACAAAACGCAAGGGCGTGAAGCTTTTTTGGCATTGCTCCAACTAAAAGGCTAAGGTCGTTCCGGGTTAACAAACCTCGAGGGCATGAAGCTTATTTGTCATTGCCCGAACTAAAGGCTAAGTCCATTTTCAGGTTAACAAAACCCGAGATTACAAAAGCTTACGAAACCTGAGCAAAACACACTCTCAGCAAGTCATATTCTAATAAGTATTCAGGGAACATTTCCCGGACATACCGGATCCCACGATGAAAATCCTGTTCGGAACTCCGAACATGACTATTTAATGCTAAGGCAATTCAATCTTTGGAAAAACATAAAAAGAAAAGCAAAGGAAGAACTCGATAATTATCAAAAAAATATAAAATTTGTATTTATGGAGTATTGTCTTTAAAAAGGCCGAGCATCCTCGACACAGATTACTAAGTACAAAAAAAAACAAAGTCAAACAGAAGCAGCCTGATCTTGGCCGAGCCCGCCTCGTCATCAGGATGTTTTGGGTCACCTCCACTCTTGGACCTGACTGAGCCCTCGAAATCTTCCTCCTCAGGATAAGCCAGTTTCTTGGCCTCAGCTTCGAGCACCTTGGCATCCTCAATCTCAGCCGATAAATCAAAACCCCGAGCGTGAACTTTCTCGAGGGCTTGCCTGTGAGATTTCCACTTTATATGCTCAGCTATATTTTTTGAATGGTTTTGATCCGCTTCGGATCGTCCTTGTACTACGCCACCATTTCAGCAACTTCAGCCTTGACCACGACGACCTCTAACTTAGCTGTTTTATGCTCTTTGGCTAGATTATCTCGATCCAAAACAGCAGAACTGAGCCGAGATTGGAGCTCCTCAACCTCTTTTGTATGAACCTCAGCCCTTTCCTTTGCTGCTCTTAGCTAGATTTCGGCCGAAGTTAGTTGTGCCCGAGCAGCCTCCTTTTTCGAGGCCAAGTAATCCATTTTGACTCTCTATTCATCGGTCTCAGCTTTGACTATATCCATTTCAGCGCGGAGCTGATCAATATGATCAAGTTTTTGCCGGACCTACAGATGTTGATCATTAGTCACCAAATCAAATTCATTATCACTAACTTCGAAAATATTTACCTGTTCGACCAAGTCAGCATGATCCTTCCGAGCTACTTCCAGCTCGGCACAGAGGTTCTTAGCCTCCCTTTCGAGCTTCTCACTAATAAGTTTGAAGGCATCTCTTTTCTCAGTAAGCTCTAGAACATCGGCTTTGAGTTATTTCAGGTCATCCCGGTACCTCAAAAGGCCTCGTGATGAAGCACCGAAACCTGCGAACAAGAAAAGAAAAGCTAAGTGATCTACAAAATAATCTAAATGTAAATAAAAAATTCACTTAGGAAAGCATGAAGTTACCCGGTTCAACGCCTGTTGCGCCTCGTTAAAAAGGCAGGGAGCATCTACCTCGTTCATCTTAGATTGATTATCCTCGGTCACCAGGCACCGAAGATAGATGGCCACCCCTACGGGGTGGAAAGAACCCAAGCGTCCTCCGGAAGGGAAAAACTGATGGTGAATTTTCGATCAAGGTATGAACTCGGGGCAACGAATCGATCGACCAATTTCGGGCTCGAGGAATGCCCGCTTGCTTTAGAGGGTAATCCCTTCCTTGGTATCTCTAAATCGCCAAATCTGATGGTGCCTATGATGACCCGATAAGTCATCTAGAATTTTAAACCTTAATTTTGTGTTTCGAAGCCTCCAATGGCTTCCTTAAGCCTTCCTCGATTGGCGTGCGTAATCCGAGTGTTTTTCTGGAAGGCTTTTATGTTAACAATTGATAACATATGAAATTTTGCTTTAAAAATCCATTTGAGTTGACTTCGGTCAATAGTTTTAGCAAACGGATCCGGATCCGGATCCGGATCCGGATCTAGATTTTGATGGTCTCGATGGGTCCGTATTATGATTTTGGACCTGGGCATATGTTCGGAATCTAATTCTGAGGTGCCTAGCTCGAGTTATCACTTTTTGTCGAAATTTAAAGTTTAATGGCTTAATGACTTTAAAGAATTGACCAGTGTTTGACTTTGTTGATACCCGGTCCGTATTTTAGTTTCGGAACTCGATATAGATCCATTACTATATTTATGACTTGTGTCTCAAATTTTGTGAGAAATGGAGTTGGTTTGACATGATTCAGACGTCCGGTTGTTAAAATAGAAACTTTAAAATTTCATTGAAAACTTCATTTGATTTGGTATCCGTTTCATAATTCTAGGTATTATTTTAGTATTTTGATTACGTGAGCGAGTTCGTATCAGGTTTTTGGACTTGTGTTCATATTTGGTTTGGATCCCTGAGGGCTCGGGTGAGTTTCGGATAGCCCACATACCTTTTGAACTTAGAAAGTTTACTGGTTGTTCACTTCTGCTGGTTTCTGGTGTTTCCTTCTTCGCGGTTACGAATATACTCCCACAATCAAGAAGGGTAAAATGGGCTGGGAGAGATTTTTTTCTACTCGAACATGAAACCTTGGTCGCGAATGCGGAGCATTGGCGGGCCTGCTCTTCGCGAACGCGTAGTGAAATAGAGGAGGAGGTTGGGAGTTGGTTATTGTTCTATGCGAAGGCGATATAAGGATTACGGATGCGGATGCTGGGGGGCTAAGCCTATATGAATGCGTAGATCAACTCGCCATCGCGTAAGCCATTGAGGCTTTGCTCTTCACGAACGCGTCAGGTTTCACGCGAACGCGATGCACATCTGACGACAGTGATTAAAACAGTCCCAAAAATAGGATTTTGTTCATTCTTAAAATTTTCAAAGCTAGAAAGCCCTAGAGGCGATTCTCCCAAGAATGTTTCTTCCCAAATTTGTTGTTCATAAGATTTCAACCTAAAATTTCGGATTTTCATGGTGGAAATTGGGGGTTTGGGAAGAATTAGAATTTTTATAAAATTAGAATTTAGACCTCAAATTGAGGTCGAATTTCGGAACAAAATACATAACCGGACTCAGTGGTGAATAGGTAATCGGGTTTTAGTCTGAATTTCGAGTTTGGACCATGCGGGGCCGGGAGTTGACGTTTGTTGGCTTTTTAAATAATGAGCTAAATTGAACCTTTTTCATTCGTGGGTAGTTCTTAAAGCTTATTTTGAATCGTTTGGTTGTTAATTTACTAGATTTGGTTGGTTCGGAGGCTTGTTCGAAAGGCAAAGTCGTGGTTGAGCTTTGAGTTGGTCTTCAGAGCGAGGTAAATATCGTGGTTAACCTTGGCTTGAGGTATTAGGATTTGTTTGCCTATTTACTACTTGTTTAAATGTTGGATACAACGTATATGTGAGGTTACGAGTACTTATGCATTATTATTGGGTTAAAGCATGCGGGTGGGACTTGTTTCTTATAATCTATCTGTTTCTTTGATCCTGATATTCATGCTTACACTAGTTAATTGATAAATTGATCTTTTTTTCCGTACTTATGAGCTATTTGTGATAATTGAGTATTATTTCTGAAGTTGAGATCGGTATTGTGGAACTATTGTTGACGTAAGACTTGATATTGCTTATTCCATCTCCCAATTTTTATATGTTCATTTTACATGGTAAGGGAGAGTGTTAAAGCACGATAGGTGATGCCGTGCCGTATCTATTAATTCATGATTAAATTGAGAGTAAAACGAAGGGTGATGTCGTGCCGTATTTATCATTTTATGGTGAGATTGAGAGTAAAAGTATGAAGTGTGATGTCGTGCCGTTATTACTATTTTATAGTGAAGCTGAGTGTAAAAGCACGAAGGGTGATGCTGTGTAGATTTATTCATTATACTTGTTCATTTGGTTGATTGACTCATTCTTGTTATTATTCCCTGTTGTAGTTATCGTATCGTATACCCTTTTCGCATGTCCCCTCCCAGTTGTATTTGTTAATTCTTTATCTGTTTTTATTTTGTACGTATATTTCCGTCTGTACAGGTTTAATTACATGGGTGTCTTGTCATAGCCTCGTCACTACCTCGTCGAGGTTAGGCTCGACACTTACAGAGTATATTAGGTCGGTTGTATTCATACTACACTCTGCACTTCTTGTGCAGACTTTGGTACTAGTCCCAACTGTTTGTGAGGCGTACTATCTCAGATTGGTATTTGGAGACTCGAGGTAGATATGCTGGCGTTCGCAGACCTTTATGTACCCTTCCATTTCCCCTATTTACTGTTCTTTTCATTCAAGACAACTATATTTATTTCAAACCCTATTTTGTAGAGATTTTAGAAGCTCGTGAACTTGTGACTCCAGATCGAGGTTGTAATTAGATATTATCGGTTTGTGTCATTTGTATTCCGTTTTATTTTCTTTTTGGCTTAATTGGTTTTACTTAATTGAATTGATTGAAGAATTGGCTTAAGGATCCTCTAACGTTGGTTTGCCTAGCAAGTGAAATGTTAGGCGTCATCACGACCTCGAAGGTAGAAATTCTGGGTCGTATTTATGTGCCCAATATAGATGGACTTCGTGAGTTGATTCTTTAGGAGGCCAACCATTCCCGATATTCTATTTATCCAGGTGCCACCAAAATGTATCAAGATTTGCGGCAACATTATCGGTGGAGGATAATGAAGAAGGACATAGTTGCTTATGTAGCTTAGTGTTTAAATTGTCAGCAAGTAAAGTGTGAGCATCAGATACCTGGTGGGTTGCTTCAGAAGTTGGAGATTCCTGAGTGAAAGTGGGAGCGTATCAGTATGGATTTATTTGTTGGACTTACACGGACTCAGAGGAAGTTCGATGCATTATGGGTTATTGTGGACAGGCTGACCAAGTCAATGCATTTCATTCCTGTGGCAGTTACCTATTCGTCTGAGCAGTTGGCTGATATTTACATCCGCGAGATCGTCCGTCTTCACGGTGTGCCCATGTCTATCATTTCGGATCGAGGTACTCAGTTCATCTCGCACTTCTGGAGAGCGGTACAGCGTGAGTTGCACACGCAGGTTGAGTTAAGCACAACATTTCATCCTCAAACGGACGGACAGTCCGAGCGCACTATTCAGACATTGGAGGATGTGCTCTGCGCTTGTGTTATAGATTTCGGGGGTTCTTGTGATTCGTTTTTGCCACTTGCAGAGTTTTCCGACAACAACGGCTACCAGTCGAGCATTCAGATGGCTCCCTATGAGGCATTATATGGGAGGCGGTGTCGATCGCCAGTTGGATGGTTCGAGCCGGGGGAGGCTCGGTTGTTAGGTACAGATTTGGAACAGGATGCCTTGGATAAGGTCAAAATTATTCAGGATCGACTTCGCATAGCTCATTCTAGGTAGAAGAGTTATGTCGGCCATAGAGTTTGTGATGTTGCATTCGTGGTCAGTGAGAGAGTATTTCTTTGGGTTTCACCCATGAAGGGTGTGATGAGGTTCAGAAAGAAGGGCAAGTTGAGCCCTAGGTACATCAGACCCTTTGAGATTCTGGAGAGAATGGGTGAGGTGGTGTACATGCTCGCATTGCCACCTAGTTTATCAGCGATCCATCCAGTGTTCCATGTGTCCACGCTCCGGAAGTATCATGGTGATCCATCCCATGTGTTAGACTTCAGCTCAGTCCAATTGGACAAGGATTTGACTTATGAGGAGGAGCCATAGGCTATTCTAGCCCGGCAGGTTCGACAGTTAAGGTCTAAGAGTTATCCTTCAGTTCGAGTGCAATGGAGAAGTCAGCGAGTCGAGGCAACTACTTAGGAGTCTGATTCGGACATGCGGAGTAGATATCCACACCTGTTCACCATCCCAGGTACTTTTTTGTGTCCGCTCAAGGACGAACAGTTGTTTTAGAGGTGGATAATGTGATGACCTGATAGGTCATCTAGAGTTTTAAACCTTAATTCTATGTTTTGAAGCCTCCAATAGCTTCATTAATCCTTCCTCGATTTGCATGCACAATCGGGGTATTTTTTCGGAAGGCTTTTATGTTAACAATTGACAAAATATGAAATATTGCCTTAAAAATGCATTTGAGTTGACTTCGGTCAACAGTTTAAGCAAACGGACCCAGATCTGTGTTTTGACGGTCCCAGTGGGTCTGTATCATGATTTGGGACCTAGGCGTATGCCCGAAATAGAATCCGTAGGTCCCTAGCTCGAGTTATCTCTTTTTGTCAAAATGTTGAAGTTAAAAGGCTTAATGACTTTAAAGAATTGACCAGTATTTGACTTTATTGATATCGGGTCTGTATTTTGGTTTAGGAACCCAATATATGTCCATTACTATATTTGTGACTTGTGTGTCAAATTTGGTGAGAAACGAAATTGATTTGACATGATTCGGACGTTCGGTTGTTAAAATAGCAATTCTAAAATTTCATTGTAAACTTCATTTGATTTGGTGTTTGATTCGTAATTCTAGGTGTTATTTTGGTATTCTGATTGCGCGAGCGAGTTCGTATCAGGTTTTTGGACTTGTGTGCATATTTGGTTTGGATCCCTGAGGGCTCGGGTGAGTTTCGGATAGCCTACACACCTTTTGAACTTAGAACGTTTGTTGGTTTTTCACTTCTATTGGTTTCTGGTGTTTCCTTCTTCGCAGTCGCGAATATACTCCCGCGATCACGAAGGGTAAAATGAGATGGGAGAGATTTTGTTCTACGCGAACGCGAAACCTTGGTCGCGAACGTGAAGCATTGGGGGCCCTGCTCTTCGCGAAAGCCACTCAATCGCAAACGCTAGTGAAATAGAGGTGGGGGCTGGGATTTGATTATTGCTCTATGCGAAAGTGATACAAGGATCGCGGACGCAGAGGCTAGGGGCTAAACCTATGCGAACGCGTAGATCAACTTGCGATCGTCTAAGCCATTGAGGCTTTGCCCTTCGCGAACGTGTTAGGTTTCACGCGAACGCGAAGCACACCTGATGCCAGTGATTAAAATAGTCCCAAAAATGGGATTTTGTTCATTCTTCAAATTTTTAAAGCTAGAAAACCCTAGAGGCGATTCTCCCAAGAACTTTTCTTTCCCAATTTGTTGGTACGTGATTCTAACCTACTTAAGGATTTTTGTAAAACTAGAATTTAGACCTCAAATTGAGGTCGAATTTCGGAACAAAATACATAACCGGGATCGGGGTGAATGGGTAATCGGGTTTTGGTCCGAATTTCGGGTTTGGACCAAGTGGGCCTAGGAGTTGACATTTGTTGACTATTTCAATAATGACCTATATTGAACCTTTTTCATTCGTGGGTAATTCCTAAGGCTTATTTTGAATCGTTTGGTTGTTAATTTTCTGGATTTGGTTGGTTCGGAGGCTTGTTCGAAAGGAAAAGTCATAGTTGAGCTTTGAGTTGGTCTTTAGAGCGATATAAGTATCGTGGTTAACCTTGACTTGAGGGATTCAGACTTGTTTGCCTATTTACTACTTGTTTAGATGTTGGATACAACGTATATGTGTGTTGACGAATACTTATACATTATTATTGGGTTAAAGCATGCGGGTGGGACTTGTTTCTTGCAATCTCTCTTTCTTTGATCGTGATATCCATGCTTAGACTAGTTAGTTGATAAATTGATCGTTTTTTCCGTACTTATGAGCTATCTGTGATAACTGAGTATTGTTTCTGAAGTTAAGATCGGTATTGTGGAACTATTATTGACATAAGACTTGATATTGCTTATTCCATCTCCCTATTTTTATATGTTCATTTTACATGGTAAGGGAGAGTGTTAAAGCATGAAGGGTGATGTCGTGCCGTATTTGAGAGTTAAAGCACGAAGAGTGATGCCTTGCCGTATCTATTGATTCATGATGAAATTGAGAGTAAAAGCACGAAGGGTGATGATGTGCCGTATTTATCATTTTATGGTGAGATTGAGAGTAAAAACATGAAGGGTGATACCTTGACATTATTACTGTTTCATAGTGAGGCTGAGAGTAAAAGAACAAAGGGTGATGTCATGCAGTTTTATTCATTATGCATGTTCATTTTATTGATTGAAGGTTTATTGACTGATTCTTGTTATTATTACCTATTGTAGTTACCGTATCTTGTACATTTTTCGCATGTCCCCTCGCAATTGTACTTGTTAATTCTTTATCTGCTATTATTTTGTATGTATATTTCCGTCTGTACAGGTTTAATTACGTGGGTGTCTAGTCATAGCCTCGTCACTACCTCGTCGAGGTTAGGTACATTTACGGAGTACATTAGGTCGGTTGTACTCATACTACACTCTACACTTCTTATGCAGACTTTGGTACTGGTCACCGCTGTCCGTGAGGCGTACCAGCTTAGATTAGCATTTGGATACTCGAGGGTGATCTGCTGGCGTCCGCAGACCTTGAAGTCCCCTTTCATGTCTCATATTTACTGTTCTTTTCATTCGAGACAGTTGTATTTATTTCAAACCCTATTTTATAGAGATTCTAGAAGCTCGTGAACTTGTGACTCCAGGTCCGGGTTGTACTTAGAAATTATTGGTTTTATGTCATTTGTATTCCGTTTTAGTTCCTTTTCGACTGAATTGTTTTTACTTAATTGAATTGATTGAAAATTTGGCTTAAGGATTCTCTAACGTTGGCTTGCCTAGTAAGTGAAATGTTATGCGTCATCACAGTCCCAAAGGTAGAAATTCCGGGTCGTGACAGTATCCTTTGTGGATGTCGAATCCACACCGTCAAAACAATTACGGAATGGGTCGTTCACTCTATGTGCCCCCTCGATGGGGCGTTCGTTTGCGACTTGGTCGTAGTTAAACATCGACTCTGCGAACGAGGGCGACTTAGAAATCTCTATCGGGCTGGGTGCTTCCTGCGAGACTTTGCGTGCATCTCGAGAAGCCTTATTTCCTGCCTCCACCTCGACCTCCTCGACTTGATGAAGATCAGCCTCGCCTCCCCCTGGTTCGGAGGTCCCTTGCCCTTCGAGCTATGGTGTCATATTAGCCACCAGATCGAACGGTTCTCCTTCCCCCTCGGACTCATCCCTCAATCGATAGAATGAGTCCGGGGACAATGCTCGACCACTGGTGCTTTCCTTAGGTTTACGCGCCAATCTTTTCTTTGGCTGGGATCAGATACGAGGTCTTCACTCGGAGAAAATGACCTAACCAGTCTCGGTCCCTATCTTCATCGATGCTGGAAAATAGAGCCTTACTGGCCCGACGGGCCAGCTTAATCAGTCCACCTCGATAAAGTTGGGGCTATACAAATGCATAAGATGATCGATGGTGAATGGACACCCCTCGATCTTGCTCACGAAGAAGCGGAGGAGAATTACTATCCTCCAGAACAAAGGATGGATTTGACCAAGGGTCACCCCGTACCTCTTACATAAGGCAATGATGACCGGATCTAGGGGCCCCACGTGAAGGGGTAAGTGTAAACACTTAAACCACCCTCTACATAGGTAGTAATAGCTTCCTCGGGTGTGGGGATCACTACGTGTTTATCCGCCTATTTGCAATCTTCCTTGACCTTGGTGAGAACACTATCGGTGACCGAGCATATATATCTCGAGACCGGCTCACACCGACCCGGTACCGAGGAGGTTTTTTCGACCTTGAAATCAGCTCTGGTTGGGCACCCTGTAGGGACAAATATTTGCAGAGGAGGTTTTGGTGTCGGTTCCTCGGCAGCGGCAGACAAAATATTTTTCTCAACAACCGACCGCGAAGCAGGGGGAGTTTCTTTTTGGGGAACAGATTTTGAAGTCTTTGCCATTTCTTTTAAATAGTGAAAAAAGTGGAGAAAGGAATATGTTAATGAAAGAGAAGGTATGATTGACAGATGAGCAACTTTTACGGATGTTTTCAAAAAATCGGAAAGGAAGAAATTTGAATGTAAGAAACCCAGAGAGGGAGAGTAATGAAATTTCTTAAAGCACAAGAGCAAAAAGTTTGAATGTAAAGTTCAAATGAATAGATGAGAGGATATTTATATTTTTCCAAATGACGATGCACGTCTTGGAGTGTCTGACCGTTAACTGACACACATTTAATGCCTAGAAGACTGGACCGATGGGACGTTTCAACTGTTCTTATCGCTTACGTCATGATTTTGTCACTTACGTCATGATTTATCGAAGAGGAAATTGGGAGCTCACATCGTTTCTCGTCATTTACTCTCCGAAAAATGAGGGGACTATCTGTATACGGGTAAAATCAAACTCAGGATTTGACCGAGCATCCAATACGATAATTTGGGATCTAGAGATGGTGATAAAATCCCAGAGATCGGTTCCTGCCTTACCAAATTAGCCATCGGAACCACTAGACTTGCCTTCGGGTTTATCGAGGTCAACACTGATTCCGATCATAATAGTCTCAAAGAATTTATTGCCAGCTTATCCGACAGGGGTCCGAAATTCCCGCAACTAACCCGGGATTATGGCGAAAATTACATAACATACCAAAAAAGGGGCCAACGGTCAACAAATCAAGGACCTTTTACCTTTTATGGAATAATAGAATAATACCTTAAAAGTAGGTTCCTCTAATATATAAAGGATGTCTCATAATTCATGAAATATATTGTAACATATACTCAAAAGCAATACATTCCTGCTACTCTTCTAGTTCTGATTCTTTGGTGCCTTGTTGTCAATAAAAGTATTTTCAGTCCGAGGGTGACCAGCTTTCCTAGGCTGAAATTGTCCAATTCACGTGGTTTGCAGTTAGTTTATCGTTATTTATTTCAACTTCTATCTAATTTATCATTCCGTATCAAATTAATCTGCATATCTTTTAAATCACTAACTAATTCAATTGTTATCCGATTTTGATGGTAAACAATAACTCATTTTCGTGAGCTCGCTTATTACATGAACTAATGAGCTCTTTGCTAGCTTATTACATGATCTCGACCTCTATTAAAATTCCCTAAGCTCATTAATGGGGAGAAATTAAAGATGGTCCAATATCCACGAAGCTAAAACTTAATCAAATTTTGTTTGAGAAAATACGTAACTATGATATCATATTGGATTTAGTTATATGCATTGACGGTTTAATGATTTCTTTTAGACTATTAGTGTAATTCTCTTATAACACTTACTTATTATTTATTCTAAATTATCAAACTACTAAAAATTACATGTAATTAAGTGATACGATTGTGATAAGTAAGTGAAAAAACTCTTTCTAATTTATTGCATTACAAGTTCAAACTCCCTGGAGTGACTCAATTAACGTTTTTCTTTCTCCCATATTAATTATGGTAAAAAGAAAAAATGAAAATGTTTTAGTCTCCAGCATTTTCAAAAGAATAAATTATACTTAACCCCCTTCATGAACTTGTGAATGGAAATGACTCTTGAACAATATTTCCAGCGAGCTTTAACCTTAGTTATTACTACTTACTACTAATTCAAAATTTTTTGGTGAAAAGAAAAGTTTCTTATTAATTACCTACTAAAACAACCCGTTACAAAGATGTTCTCTATCTCCTGCAGCTAGTATCTACAAAATTACAACTGCATATCCTATGTGATTATGTAGTTCATCTATTCTATACTGTCTCTTTAGTTCTATTTATACAAATTTTCTATCCATTCCATTTGTCACTTGCTTGTTTTCTCTCTATTCTGTATCTTGTATCTACATTCCTCCTTTATGTTCCTACATATTACTTGTTCTCTAGTCACCACCTGATTCCATACAGCATTATTCATGTTCTTCCATATTGCATATATCAGTGTAGCAAATACTGAGGGTATGAAATTTCTGCATTGCTTCCCTTTTGTTGTCCTGTTCAGTTTTTTCCACACTATTTCAATTGACTCACCATTTTCCTGCATTCCCATCCAGTTTAATAATTCCTTGGCATATCGTTTAGACCATGTACATTCAAAGAACAGGTGTTCCCTTGTTTCTTCCTTCTCACCACAAACTTGACATGTGGTTTCAGTATTTATCCCTATCTACTTCATTTTATCCATGGTCAACAACCTTCTATGTGCTGCCAACCAGCATATGTAGCTATGTTTTGGTGTGTTTCCGGAGTTCCACACTCATCTGTTGTCCTGCCAGTATTCTTCATCCCTCATTCTCCATTTATATCCACTAGCCACAATGTATTTCCCGTTTGGAATCAACCATCCTTCTTCCTTGAAACCCTGTTTTAAAGATATATCTGATATGGCATATCTTTTTCCAATACCACCACAGTCTTGAGGGTGTTTATACTGCCACCAATCTGTTCCTTTTATGTATATGCGATTTACTCATTTTATTCATAGGTTGTCTTCTTTGTTTGCTATATGTCACACATATTTATTTTTTGCTGCCTCATTCCATAATACACAATCATTGATGCCCAATCCTCGTCCCTTTTTTCCTTTGCATACTGTCTTCCAAGCTATCAGCGGTACTCTATTATTGTGCACTTTCCCATCCCAAAAATAATTTTTGCATATCCCTGTGATAATCTTCATAATCTTTCTTGGCAATATAAATATTGAGGCCCAGTAAACATGGAGCTGCATTAGCACTAAGTTGATCAATTGTGCTCTCCCTGCATAAGACATATTTCTGCTCCCCCAGGTTTTAATTTTGCTTGGCATTTTCTCCACAAGCACTTCACAATCCATACTAGACAGTTGTTTTGGTGATGTAGGTACACCTAAGTATTTAAATGGTAGTCTCCCTTCTTTATACCATATTAACTCACATATTCCATTCATCAGTTGCCTATTCATATTGGCACTAAAAATGTTAGACTTTGTACTATTTGTTGTCAGCCCTGATATTTGAGAGAAAAATGTCAGACCTCTGATTAACATTACTGCATGTGGTTCACCTTTGCAGAATAGAAGTACATCATCTCTAAAGCATAAATGGTTCAGCCCTAAACTCTTGCATTTTGGATGATATGCAAACCCCTTTTGCTATCCAACCATCTCCATTATTCTTAAAAGATATTCTATACAGATCACAAATATCAATGGTGAGATTGGAGCCCCTTGTCTCATTCCTCTCTTCCCTTCAATGTTCCCACATAAGCCCCCATTTATTACTAATAAATAACTGGTAGTGGTGATGCACTCCATAACCCATTGAATGAATGTTGTATGGTAGTTCAATGCCATCATTATTTCCATGACAAACACCCATTCCATACTGTCATAAGCTTTCTTCAAGTTAATTTTTATCAGACAACTACTTGTTGTGGCCTTTCTGTTATATAGTCTAACTAGATCCTGGCATATCAATATATTTTGTACTATTGATCTTCCTTCAATAAAAGCACTTTGACTTGGTGATATTATATTTGGAAAGCTTTCTTTTAGCCTGCTACACAATACTTATGAGATCACTTTGTATATAGTACTACATCAAGCTACTGGTCTGTAGTCTCCCACTAATTCAACATGTGTCCCTTTTGGAATCAAAGTGATGACAGTTTTGTTCAGAACTTTCAGCATCTTGCCAGATTTAAAGAATTCAGTTACATATTCCTTTACATCTTGCCCATCTATGTTCCATGCATCTTTGACGAACTGGATACCATATCCATCAATCCCTGGTGATTTCTCCCCTGGTATACTCCATAATAGTTTTTTAATCTCTTCTCTTGTGACTGTTTTCACCATTTTCTATTTCTGAGCTTCATCAATAATTGTCCCTTTACTTATAAGTGCACTACATACATGTGACCTCTCCATATTTTTCGTTCCTAGTAGCTTTGTATAAAACTCAATGAAAGCTTGAGCCACTATTTCTGGTTGGTCCTGTTCTGTCCTAGTAGTATCTTTGATGGAGAAAATTCTCTTTTCATTCCTTCTTGCCTTCACATACCCATGAAATATTTTAGTATTTTGATCTCCATATTGCAGCCATGTGATCTTACTTTTCTGCCTTAGGAATTGCTCTCTTGCATGTTGCCACTGCATGCATTCTCTAGCTTAGTTGTGCTCCTTCTCCTTTATGCTCATATTATAAGAATCTTTTTGTATCCTCATCTGGCACACCTTGAGTGTCTCCATACTTTGTTCAGCTTTGATTTCTACCATTGCAAATTTTCCTTTGTTCAAGTTTTTCATATCTCTTTTCAGTCTGTTTAGTTTTCCCACCATTTGATATATTTTAGTCCCTTTGATGTGCTTTTTCCAGTTCTCTTTCACTTTTTCATGGAAGTCACTAGCCATGCTCCACATATTAAAGTATCTAAATATTGTTTGCTGTATCTTTCTTGGTTGCTCCCATCTTACCAATGATGGACAATGATCAAACAATCCCACATTTTGGTAGTACACTTCAGAGTCTGGTAGTGTAGTCATACAGTCATTATTTGTTAATACTCTATCAATCGTGCTCATCACTTTATCTTTTCCTTCCTGTTTGTTGTTCCAGGTATAGAAGGATCCTGATGATTTCATCTCTTGCATCTCACATTTTTGCATACACTCTTTAAATCCTTTTATTTCTGCATAAGTAACTTTGCATCCAATTCTTTCATCTAATTGCAGTACATTGTTGAAGTCACCCATTATTGCCCAAGACCCTTTACTTTGTTTA
Organism: Nicotiana otophora; assembly: GCA_000715115.1. Taxonomy (NCBI): domain Eukaryota; kingdom Viridiplantae; phylum Streptophyta; class Magnoliopsida; order Solanales; family Solanaceae; genus Nicotiana; species Nicotiana otophora. The sequence goes on along the minus strand of AWOL01S0093498.1, from coordinate 18,191 downwards.
TGAATTTTCTCTGTCTTCCCATAGTTTTCTCCTCATGCCATTGTCATTGAATCCATATACCCATGTAACTTCTATTTTCTTTTTTGTTCCAATGTGCTTAATAGCACAATGAATCACATGTTCAGTAGTTCTTCTAATGTCCACTTCATAGAGATGAGGTTTTATAATAGCCAAATTCTTTCACCCTGGTGTTTATCCAGATTAGTAAAAAATGACCATTCTCTACAAAGATTAAGAGAGGCTTTTTAAATTTTTGTTCTCTTAATCCTTGTTTTTAGGAGCCCAAACATTCCTACTTGAAAGTTATGCATAAAGAACAGCACATCCCTCTGTTTTTGAGGTCTGTTTAGGCCCATTACATTCCATAATCCTAACTTATCCACGAGGATAGGGCCCTGCCTCATTGCCTCCACTTCTTGGACCCTCCCTTTTTTTTGTCACTCCTGCATTTGATGTACTAGTTTCCTGAGCCTTTTGATTACCACCAGTTGTTTCTTTTGTGTTCCTCAAATCATCGAAGATGTTTCCTATTGTTATTGGTTTCCTTACTTGCCAATTCAACAACATCTGATATCTGCCTTTTCCTATCCCTTCTTGTTGCTGTTTTGTGGCTTGTTGTCTCTCATTTCCTTATTTGCTTTGTCTTGTGTTTCTTTTGTTTGTGCAGATTTTTCGCTGAATTTTCATCTCCTTGCGTGTGTCTTCTCCATTATTTTGCTGTGTCTGTTTTTGCCGTTGCATTATTTCATTCCTCCTGCATTCCTCAATGGTGTGTCCAAAGTTATTACATTTCGTACACAAGACTAGTTTCCATTCATATACTACTTCATGTTCCACTATCTTCCCCGTCTCATTTTCAAACATCACCTTGGAAGGATACTGTTGATTTGGTGTCATTTCAACTAGTACCCTCGCAAATGTTAGTCTCTCTTTTTTTGTGGTTGCATTATCCGCACGAAGAGGTTTACCTATTAGCCCAACAATTTTTATTAGAGCACATTTCCCCCAATATTTGATGTCCAGGGCCATTAAACGAACCCAGACTGGAATTCGTTCAATAGAGTCTTTGGTACATTCCATATCCAGCCTCCATGGTTTCACCACAATTGACTTTCTATCAAACATTTGTACTCCCTCCTCCACCACCTTATTCCGACTCTCTAATTTATGAAATTTTACAATAAACACCCTATATTTATTTGCGCAATTTTATCTATTCCTAGTGTACCCCATATGCGGCGAAAATATCCCTCCATTACAATTTAGGGGGATTGGACCCAAGCACATAGCAGATCACTGTTGTGTTCCAGTATTCAACTTCTTCCTGAATGTCATCCATTGTTATTTTCACATTGATTACCCCTTGTTCCCCCGTTAGCAAGTCATTATCAGTTTCCTCTGGGATCGGCCCAATAATTTTACTCCATGATGAACTTAGGGTTTGTGATTTACCTTGTCCTGAGCTTTCCGCCCCTTCTTCTACAACATCCGCCCATGATTTGGTGGATTGTTGTCTCGGCGTTTGAACTAATTTCCTTGTTTGATTGATTCGTACTGGTGTAACCATCTGCTCAATCGGTAATGGTACTATCCCTTGTATCATATTTGAATTTTTGAATTTTCTCGCATCTGCAGTTTGAGGTCCATTCCATGGCTGTTGATTTCCTTCACTTTGTGTGTTTTTTTCCCTCTCGATTTTGTATTCCTCGCCATGGTTAGCTTTCACTAAGGATGAGTGCTCATTCTAGAGAGAAGCTTTTAGATTTTAAATGTTAGTTATCGAATAAAACTGCTAAAATTGTTTGATATATTGCTAATTCAAAATTCTAACTCTTGTAATGTTCAGTAACAAGCTGAGCATTATGAGCTTTGTTACTCCACGAAAAGCTTTTTAAAAATTAACCGAGTTAATATTTAAGAAAAATATTCTGCTAATTATCTACTTATTTAATAAAAGGGTAAAAATCATTTTGATCCCCCAACTCTACCTTAAAAATCAAACGCCTCCTCCAACATTAAACAATATACATTCTACTCCTCCTACTATATGCATTGTCTATTTTGCCCTTGACATTTTCAATTCTTCCTCTATGCACATAATTGTTTTATATTATATAAGATATACTTTATCTTTACCCATTTAAATATCTTATTATTAGTTATAAAATTAAGTTCATTAAAATATAACTAGAATAGTACTTTTATGAATTTGTAACAAAATTTATGTTTGCTTTTTGTGATTAGTATTTTAATATTATCCATTAAGTATATATTTAAGTTTTACTTTATCTTTTATTCTCTATTATGTATATATATGTTTGAATTTTTATTATTATTAAGGAAATATTTCTAAATTATAAATAAGAGAACATTTAAGGTATAAAATATCTAATCTTTAGGAATTTATTACTATAAAATTTATCTCTATATTTAATTGCTATTTTTTATATTACTGCACTAAGTATATCTTTATGCGGTTCTTACTAATTTTTATTCTCAATATGCATAAGGAATGTTTTGAGTTTTAATTGATATTAATAAGAGTTTTTTATTCTAATATTTTAATGGAGCTCACTTATTTTATTATTCAGTTTCAATTAAATTTAATATGATTGATAACTATTTTTCACTTTTTTTATTTTTTTAAAAATCATTTGTTCTACGGATTAATTCATAATATAGATCAAGAAAAATATTGTGATATTAAAAAAATAAAAAAATAAATAGATAAAGACATGATAAACTTGAGGGTAAAATACAACAACAATAACAATAATCCAGTAGAATTTCATTAATGGAGTCTAGGGAGGGCAGTGTGTATGCAAACTTTACCCCTTATCCGAAGGAGTAGAGAGACTGTTTCCGAAAAACCCTCGGCTAAAAAAAAATAACAAAGACAAAAGGATAAAAAATGAGACAATATTAGTATCACAGCAACACTCATAGATAAAATAGATATTTTAAAATGTAATTGAGTTTGGAGGAGCAAAATATCTATTGTTTAATGTTAGAGGTGAAGTTTGATTTTTAAGGTAAACTTACGGATCAAAATAATTTCCACCCTTAGCAAAATCCATTTAATTTATGAAAGTTAATTAACAGATATATTGCGGTAAATTAAAATACTAACGGAGAATACCAAAATGGCAATTTCCCTAATTTATGTTTCCTTAACAAATTCTTCATCAGTCTATAAAGCAGGCAAGGACTCTCCTCGCCGATAAAATTCCGAAAATTCAAACAACTCTTCGTAATCAAACAATCCCTCCACTGTCACAAAATCACCGTTACTGTAGACGCCGTAGCTATTTCCGTCACCGGCTCCGACGTTCATCCCGAACTCGAACGAGTCAAAACTCTGTAACTCGTTCTCAAATCTAATTCCAGCGGCATTCTCCGGCGTGTTAATTCTCGCGCTAACATGGTCATCAGAAGCTGAAATGGTGGGAGGGAGGCCGAGCTCGTCATCCGAAGCTTCTAGAAGGTAGCCGAGGTCTGGTTGAACGGGCTGAGTTGACGGATGAACAATCTCTTCTTCGAAGCTCCTGATTACCGAGTCAAGATCCTGAACCTCCGGTAGACGGTCTGTAACAGTTTCCGGTTCATCTAAGATGTCCAGTATTTCTTCTCTGATCTGCTTGACGTCCGGCGAGTACAAGCCTAGGTCGGCATCGGTCTCGGCGGAGTTAGGGTTCACCTCAGGCTCCGAGTTAACTCGGGTCGATTCGTGTGAGTTGAGAACTGCCTCCTCCTCTATATGCAGTCGCTTTGACCCGGCTGAGACCGACTTCGAGTCTTCTCGGGATCGCTTGTTACGGTTTATCTCGGCTTTACCCACTCCCATAAGGTGAATGGTAAAATTAGGAATTAAATTGATGTAAGGAGGATATTTTAGTAAAAGCACAATAGAAAAGAAGGGCTGGTTGAAGTGAAATGAAAAAAGTGGTTAGGAAAGTAATTACAATCGTTTGGTTAAAGGTTATATATTTTCTAGTCTACTACAAAGACAAAGAAAATGGTTAAAAATGCAAAGATTATGCTTGTAGGGTTGGATTTGTGGAGTAGCCAGTGAGGGAGAAAATGAAGCAAAATATTGGGTTATATAGTAGGCAAGGATAGAAATGCAAATGATATAAATTTTGAAAGTGACAGAGATATGATGTTTTGTTTGGTTGAGATGGAAACATGTGACTGAGAGGAGTGGGTGGGGCTTACGTGGATGGAGGAAAAAAGTATTTTGAGGGGGCATTTATATTTGATAGAGAGGTGGGTGGGGGAGGAATTTTAGGGAGATATTCAAATTTTTGGGTGGTGTTTTAATAGTGGAAGGAAAATTGCAAGTCCACACCTTTCACTATTTCCATCCCTATCATCACGATTTCACATACATCTTGCCTTATTCTTTTCCTTTTCTTTTCTTTTTTTATACTAAGAAGATTTGGATTCTCCTTTTTCTTGTCACTTTCTTGTTTTTGCAAGTAATAAATTCATAACATTTTACTTCCATTTGAGTTCCGAATTTCAAGTCCGCTTCCGAGACCACTGTTTTCGGATGGGTTAAATTGGAGTAATTGAGTCGGAATTTAAGATTTATGGGTTCAGATTTATAATTCTATTACATCCTATATAATTTAATAAAATCAAAATTTATTACTTTATTTTATATATATTTAATAATTTTTTGGATAAAAATACAAGGTATGAGTGACGAAGATAGATTTATAGTTTAAATTATGGGGTACGAGAACTCATGATCTTTTCGTCAATTGAATATTTTATGTACATATTTTTAGTATTGGTTTAATATTATCAGTTAACACCTATATTCCAAAAAGATTTGAATAATGTATTTGATTGTATATTGGGTTATTTAGTCAAAGGAACATGAGTAGGCACCCATGTTCAAAATATCCTAGATCCTCTTCTAATATTAAGTGAAAATATATGGACCCATAGTCTCTGCACTTCCTTTTTCCACAAGTTGGTTATTTGGTGATTTGAGCCGAGAATCTCTAGGAAATCGTCTTTTTATTCCTCCGGGATAGAAATAAGGTCTGAGTACATTCTATCCTCCCTAAACCTCACTTGTGAGATTTTTCTGGGTTGTTATTGTTGTTAATTACTGGAGTGATTAGCTTCAGCAGACTTATAGCATGTTTGGCCAAGTTTCTATTTATTTTGAGAAATGCTTTTTCAAAAGTATTTTTTTTTAAAATCTTTTAGTGAGAATCGCTTTGTGTTTGGCTAATTAATTTAAAAAGTACTTTTGAGCAGTAATTACTGTTTCGCCAAACTTTTGAAAATTGTTTCTAATTGTATTTTTCTCAAAAGTACTTCTTAGAAAAGTGCTTTTGGAGAGAAGCTATATTTTTTTGCTTCTCAAAATCTGTTTCTGCTTTTCCTCAAAAGTATTTTTTTTTCCTTAAAAACATGGCCAAACACCTCGATTTTGGGCCAAAAGTACTTTCGTCAAAAAACAAATATTTTTGGCCCCAGAAAAAGCTTGGCCAAACATGCTAATATTTCCCTAACCTACGATCTTTTCTTGTTAATTCCTCTATTTTCTCAAATTATTCCTAATAAAATTTTTGACAACGTCACATTATCGGGATTATAATCTTACTATATTAAAAGTACGAAGACCCTTAACAAAATATCGTCCGCCTTTGTTACCTTTTAAAAATATATTTTATATTGGATAAATTTATAAAATCATAAAAATTACCTAATATTTAGGAGTTTGAAACCAAATAATTGTGTTTTCAGTATAATTCTGTATTGAAAATCTTCGCCTAATAAGTCTGCACGAAATATTAAGAAAATAAAAACGAATGCAAAAAATTAGGGGAAACGTTTCTTTTCCGACAAGAACTCGCCCATTTGTGTAAATCTTTTATTTTTTGTCCTTGTATTTATTCATACCGGACCAATTTTGCTTTTTTAATCCTTTCATACGAACATTTCGTTGTTCTTAAGATTTTAATTATAAGTATTCCTTAGAAACTTGGTTGTTTACTCCGTTTCTTTTCTACTCTTAGAATCTACTAAGACATGCTAGAAAAAATATCTACCATTAGGTTTTTAAAATAGTAATTATTGTTCAAAAAATAGTAATAATCATTAATTTGTGATAAAATTTTAATTTATCGTTTGTTGAGGAGGAAACATACAAGTTTGAAATATCATTTAAAATTTAATGCATATTCTCGTTAAATAGATGGAAAATGTCTGTCTTTTGGTAAAAAAAGAAATTAATATTTACTAAAAATATTTATTACATAATTTTACTAAAAAATAGGAATTAGCGACAAAATTCATCTTAGATAATAGGAATTTGGATAATATGTCGTTATCGCCACTAAATAGAATTAGCAATGAATTTTTATTATGTAAGTATAAAATTTATTCGTCACTAATTCTTTTTCTTTTTATAGTTGACGTCTCTAGAGTACATATATCTAGATGATCATATTGATATGAAACTAAAACAAAATAACGGGATACATAATAGATCATCCATATGCTTTCAAATATATCTTGGTTACGTGTTATCATGCGTATTTAGGCAATTCGTTACTTTATTGACTAAATAAGATTAATATTTATCATTTTCAAGAATTTAAATTTTTTATATTTTATTTTATAACTCATATAAAATTGTAATAATATCTTTATGTAATTTTTATAAATTTATACATTTACAAGCGCATAGCGAATTAGCTATTAAAAAAATATATGTGACTAGTCAACTTTTGGATCCATGCAAGGTGCCACGTCTTCAATCAGAACCACCACATGGCCAAATATAGCGCAATATCCGCTTGCAAAGGGCAGAGATTGGCCTTTCACCTTCCTAATGAGTTGGGGAAAACAGGGGACTCGTCTTACGCACCGACTGTTGTGTATATTTATCATTTTCATAAACAAACCAATATGATGATGTACTTGCGCAGAGAAATTGATGACAGCGCCGTTTTATAAAGTTTTAGGTTGGCGTTATCTTTTTCTTATTATATATTACTCCATATAAACCCAACTAATAATGTGCACAACAGATGATGACACCATTTTCATTGGGTTATACTTTGCTGCAGTGTTTTCTTCCAAATGGCTTTTGGTGAAAGGACTTTAACTTTTCAGAAATCTAAAAACAAAAAAAGAGAAAACGGAGAGATTTTTATTTTTTCACATAATTTTTTTTCTTTTTTTTAATATTATGAAGAGTTTGTATTGGCTAAAATATGCTACGGCAAGTGGTCACCAAAGAAGGGGACACGTAAAACCAAAGCCGGGAGGACATAAAATCGGGCACAGCTATCCTGTGTGTCACCGAGAAAGGAAAGTTCATAAAGGCATTAAGCACGCTGCGTCCGGTGGCAACTAATGAAGAATCTTTCACAGCATTAAAGAGTAACGGCTCGTTACAGAATTGTGAGCATTTATGTTTACCGTTAGGTTTACATTATCGCACTTCAATAATTATCATTAGTGGTGGGCCTGACCATTACGCCTACTGAGCTATAAATAATATACTCAATGCCCATTGTAAAGACAGGTTTTTAGACATCAAAGAATATATTCTGACACAGCATCTTGATACTATTCTTTTCTCTCGAGCTTGTTGGTCTAATCATTATTGTGTTCGGAGACTCTGTCCTCGGGCTCATCAGATATAGAGTTCCATAAGTATTTTGAGCTAAGTAGTTCGCATCCAAACTGATTAATTCATCACTTCTTCGGACCAGACCAATCCATCTGTCTAGAAACTACGAACAAATTCAACTGTACCAATTTTCATGTAAACAGGGTTATGTTCACCCGTTTTCTTATGATTTTCATAACACAACAAATTAGTATCACTATAGTCTAATGTTTTATGAAGACACAATAATATTCCTTACAAAAGTATATAACTATTCAAGGGTGTTTTTATATTGGGATTGTTATACAATAGCCGGCTAGATTTAATGTTTACTCCCTCCGTCTCATATAATAGTTATGGTTAGTAAAAATAGTTGTCTCAAATTATTTGTCATTTTAAAGTTTAAGGCAAAATTGATTATTTTTTTCCCTTTTTTTATCCTTAGTAATACTTGTTCTTGAATATAGAAATAACACATAAATAGAAATAAATGTTCAATGAAGAGAGATTATATCTTAAGACATAAATAAGGGTAAAATCTAAAAACGAAAAGAGAGAAAACGGAGAGAATTTTATTTGTACACATAATTTTTTTTTTCTTTTTTTTATATTATGAAAGGTTTGTATTGGGTAAAATATGCTACGGCACGTGGCCACCAAAGAAGGAGACACGTGGAACCAAAGCCGAGAGGACATAAAATCGATCACAACTACCTCGTGTGTCACCGAGAAAGGCAAGTTCATAAAGGCATGAAGCACACTGCACCCGGCGGCAATTAATGAAGAATATTCCACAGCATTAAAGAGTAACGACTCGTTACAAAGTTGTGAGCATTTTTGTTACCATTAGGTTTCCATTATCGTACTTTAATAATTGTCACTAGTGGTGAACCTGACCATTACGCCCACTGAGTTATAAATAATAGGCTCAATGTCCATTGTAAAGACAGGTTTTTAGACATTAAAGAATATATTTTGACACAACATCTTGATACTATTCTTCTCTTTCGAGCTTGTTGGTCTAATCATTATTGTTCCCGGAGACTCTGTCCTCGGGCTCATCAGATCTACAGTTCCATCTATATTTTGAGCTAAGTAGTTCGCATCCAAACTAATTAATCCATCACTTCTTCGGATCTGACCAAACTATGTATCTAGAAATCACGAACAAATTCAACTGTACCAAGTTTTAGGTAAACAGTCAGGCGCCCACCGTGGGGCCTAGACAGCCGTGCGATTAAATTGGTCCTTATTTTTTCTCCATTCACTAGCTTTGATCGTTTTCTATCTTAGCAAAAAATCACAAAAAATGGCAATCAATACCGTTAACAACGCCCACAATCCCGAAATTCAAGGGGGACATCCTCATTTTGAGGACTCAATCGGCGACACTCGCAATGAGGGGGATGACGCTACACCGGTATATGGCGGGAGATACCCTAGACAAGTACGAGAGGCGACTAATGATGATGCCGACGAAGGGCGCGTGGTGGATGCAGTAAGGATCCTGCAAGAGCAACATGCAATCATCCTAAGCCATCTCACGCGACAAGATCAGGTTATGACGGAACTAAAGCATGCACTGTCAGGTGCTTCAAATAATGCGAACATGCGAGATCTAATCCTCGCGTCGTTCCTGCAAATCAAACAACGTAGAGAATTGACAACAACACTCCCAAGGGCAAAGTTGGCTCCGACGGGGCTGTGGGGAGTAGATCTGGCCTCAACAACGACAACGACCCATTTAAGGAAGAACTTTTGCGATTCATGAAGGAAGTTAATGCCCGCATGGATCAGATTCCGGGCGCACTACCGAAATTGAAAGGTCCGAACTCGAATAAGTATATTCAATTACCGTACAAGCCGAGTGCGGCCACGAAACTAATCCCTAAGCGGTTTAGAATGCCTGAAATGCCGAAATAGGACAAAACTTCAGATCCACATGAGCACATTACCACCTACACAACTGTGGTAAAGGAAAATTATTTGGCTCCTCACGAAATTGAGTCTGTATTATTAAAGAAATTTGGTAAAACTCTCGAAAAATGAGACTTGACACGGCACTCATTACTGCCCGAGCACTCCATAGATTCGTTCGAAATGCTCGCAGATTCATTCATCAAGGACCATGCCGGTGCCAGAAAGGTACAAGACCGAAAGACTGACATATTCACGATCGCACAGGGAGAATCCGAGTTATTACGGATATTCGTTTGCTAGTTTCAGAAGAAAAGGATGTTGTTACCGGCTGTCCTGGATGAATGGGCAGCTGAAGCGTTCACTAAGGGTTTAAACCTGAGAAGTTCGGACACTTCCCGGAAGCTGAAGGAAAGTCTGCTCGAGTTTCAAGCAACAACTTGAGCGGATGTCCACAACCGGTACGAGTCAAAAATAAGGATCGTAGACGGTCAAGTTGACTTTCCGTCATCGGCAAAAGGACGAGAGAAGAACAAAAAAAATTGAAAGACGATGTTGAATCGGATAGACGAACTCCAAGGGGCCGGTTTCTGCCCTACGAGCAGATGGAAGGCCGTGGCAGGTAGGGCTGTGCATAATTTGGTAAATATCGAATTACGTACCAAAATCAAAAATTTTGATATTTGGTATTCGATATTTTGGTATTCGGTATGGTATTTGGTTTAAGGTTTTAGAAAATATGGTATTAGGTATGGTATTTGGTATTTTAAAATGAAATACCGAAATACCGATACCGTATCAAAATATATATTATATTACACGAAACATATAATATTAATTATAACATAAATATAAAAAATTTAAAATTTTTCTTTATTCTCTAAGTTCATCAATTAACTCTAATCAAGTAAGAAGACATTTCTAATGATCAAATTTATTCCTCTATGTGTAGTATTTTCTCTCTAGGTTGATATTTGCTGGTTTTTGACAAAACGTTTGTCAACAAACGTTTTCAGTTTTATACTTTTGAGTACTTTAATAAAGAATATTATAGTCTATGACTCTATGCATTTGTTAGTATTCAAACCGAATAAATCAAAGTTACCGAACCGAACAAACTGAAACTGAAAGGAGAAAACCGAACCATACCGAATTTAATTAGGTACGGTATTGGTATACATTTTGAAAAATAGAATACCAAAAATACTGGACCGAAATGTCTAAATATCGTACCGTACTGACCGACAAACACCCCTAGTTGTAGGGATTGTTGGACGACAGACAAATTCACCGTTGATAGGAGGATCGATCGTGGGCGGAACAACAGATCGCTGCAAGATAGAGAAATCTCAGGACCACGAGGTTCTTCTTATCCAAAGTTATCAGAATATAACTTCAACGTCAGTGTCGTGGAATTAGTCTTGGTCATCAGAGATATCAAAGAGGCACAATTTCTGAGACCTATGAGGTCTGACCCCAGCCAGAGGGACCGAAATTTATGGTGTGAATACCACGACACTAATGGTCATCGGGCTGGGGACTGCCGACACCTCCGGGAGGATGTGGCAACGTTGTTAAGGAATGGTCACCACAGAGAATTATTGAGTGACCGAGCCAAAAACAACTATGACCGGGATAGGGCGACGCATAAACCTCGAAAGCAGGAGAGGAACCTCCACGCCAAACGATCAACATGATCTTCGGGAGGAGCGAGATCAATGGGATCACCTTCTCGGCCGCAAAGAAGATAAAAGTATCAACAATCCATAGTATGAGGCTCCAGGAAGATGATATCACATTCAAGGATGAAGATGTAGACAAATTACTACTGCCGCACGGAGTCAAAACAACATCAAGTACAAGGTATTTCCAAGTACCGGAAGAAACGGACGCAACTAAGTCCACGACAGAAGAACTGGAGCAAGTTGCGCTGTTCGAAGAATTCATAGAAAGGAAATTTCATTTGGGAACAGGACTACACCCGGAGCTCAAGTCTGCTTTTATCGAATTCCTTAAAATTAACGTTGATTTTTTTGCATGGCCGCACGAGGCTATGACGGGAATCCCGACAGAGATAGTTGTGCATAAGTTAAGCTTGGATCCTAGCATACCTCTGGTAAGACAAAAGAAGCGGCCTATTGCAAAATCAAGGAATAAATTCATTAGAGAAGAGGTAACTCGTCTACTTAAGATTGGTTCGATCCGATAGGTAAGATATCTAGATTGGCTAGCTAATATAGTAGTGGTTCCCAAGAAAAACAATAAATTTTGCATGTGCGTAGATTATAAGGATCTTAATAAGGCATGTCCAAAGGACTCATTCCCATTGCCGAATATCGATCAAATAATTGATGCCACGGCCGGGCACGAGTTAATGAGTTTTCTCGATGCCTACTCTGGGTACAATCAAATCAAAATGAACCCAGAAGACCGGGAAAAGACTTTGTTTTGGCACCTATTGTTATAACGTAATGCCCTTCGGGATAAAACAACGTCGAGGCCACTTACCAACGGCTCGTGAATAAAATATTCGAAAAACAAATAGAAAAGACTATGGAAGTATATATAGATGATATGCTTGTTAAGTCTTTGAATGTAGGTGATCACCTGAAGCATCTGCAAGAAACAGTTGACACATTGAGGAAGCATAATATGAAGCTTAACCCCGAGAAGTTTGCGTTTGGTGTCAGTTCAGGTAAATTCTTACGATTCCTGGTCTCACAAAGGGGAATTGAGGTAAATCCCGACAAACTCAAATCCATAGAGGACATCCCGGATCAACGATTCAATGTAAAGGAAGTCCATAGACTCACAGGCAGACTAGCAGCTTCTAAGGTTTATTTCCCGAACATTGGAAAAGTGTAATCGTTTCTTCGCACTGCTAAAAAAGAAAAATAATTTCGAATGGACACCGGAGTGTCGACAAGCCTTGAAGGAATTAAAGGAATACTTGTCAAGCTCTCCGTTGCTCTCGAAGCCAAAAGAAGGAGAAACATTGTTGGTCTACCTGGCGGTCTTAGAAGTTGCGGTAAGTGCAGTCTTAGTCCTGGAGAATAAAGGTACGCAATATCCTACTTATTACGTTAGCAAAATTTTAACGGGAGCAGAAACTCGCTATCTGCATCTGAAAAAATTGGCCCTAGATCTCGTAGTCACCGCTCGGAAGCTGAGGCCCTACTTCCAATTCCATCTGATAGTCGTGGTAACTACATTTCCTTTAAGGAATATACGCCATAAACCCGAGCTCACAGGTAGATTAGCCAAATCGGCCGTTCAAATGAGCGAGTTTGACATAGAGTATAAACCGAGGACATCAATTAAATCACAAGTTCGGGCTGACTTCGTGGCCGATTTCAGCCCGAGACTATTGCCCTTGGCCGCCAAAGAGGCAATAATTGTGTCAGAATCGACACCGGGAGTCTGGACCTTGTTCACGAACGGAGCTTCAAATGTGAAATGGTCCGGGATCGGGATAGTCTTGGTCTCGCCTTCGGGGGAAACCTTAAGTCAAGCCATCAGAACGATTCCTTTAACTAACAATGAAACATAGTACCAAGCTTTGATTGTAGGGCTCGAATTGGCCCGGGGGCTCGACTCCAAATCCGTCAAAATCAAATATGATTCAGAGTTGGTGGTAAATCAGGTCTACAAAATTTTTGACACCAAATATGAGCATATGCAACAATACATAGTAAAGGTCCAGGCTTTATTGTCATGATTCCGAGAGTGGTCAATAACCCACATCCCGAGGGAAGAAAACGGGGTAGCGGATGCATTAGCAAATCTAGGTCATCAATAGAAATCTGAGGACCAGAATCAGGTACAGTAGTACAAGTGATGAACTCAGCCTTGGACACAGATAGTTACTACGAGGTAAATTCGACTAGTCTGGTCTGGGACTAGATAAACGAGATAATTAATTATCTCGATCTTGGAAAGTTGCTCGAAGACCCCAAAACATCGAGAGCGATGCACGCCAAAGCTGCACGATATAGCTTTCAAAGCCCGTTGGCCCAATGCTTAGGTGCATCAGAAGCCAATTATCATGAAAGAAGTAAATTAAGGGATATGCGGCAACCACTCGAGCGCACATTCTCTGGTGCTGAAGTTAGTCCGAGCAGGATATTCTGGCCCCGTATGGAACAAGATGCCAAAAACTTTGTACGAAAATGTGATAAGTGCCAATGCTATGCACCACTAGTACATCAACCGGCAGAACCCCTACATTCAGTTCTGTCCACGTGGTTGTTCATTAAAGGGGAATGGACGTCGTCGGACCACTACCACCGGCTCTTGGAAAGGTAAGGTTTCTTTTAATTTTGACTAACTATTTTTCAAAATGGGTGGAAGCATGTCCTTAACAAAAATCGGAGAACGGGAAGTGGTCGACTTCCTGTGGAAAAACATAATTTGTAGGCTCGGAATACCGAAAGAAATTGCATGCGACAATGGGCCATAATTTATCGACGCAAAATTTATAAAATTCCTCGAATATTTGAAGATAAAAAACATTACCTCTTCACCTAACCATCCGAGTGCAAATGGCCAAGCGGAGTCAACAAACAAAATAATTGTGCAAAACTTAAAGAAAAGGTTAGAAGGAGCGAAAGGCCATTGGCCCGAAGAATTACCTGGGGGTACTATGGGCCTATCGAACAACGGCCAAGTCAAGCACAGGAGAAACCCATTTTTCCTTTGTGTACATTGCAGAAGCTTTGATACCAGTGAAAGTAGGGGAACCAATCCTAAGGTATTTTCAAGCAAACGAAGAGTCAAACAACGAGGCAATGCTAATCAAATTGGAACTGCTTGAAGAACACAGGGACTTAACACATGTCAGAATGGCAACTCAAAAGCAGAGAATGGAGCGATATTACAATCTAAGAGCCAACCTCCGTTATTTCAAAGTAGGAGACTTGGTTTTGAGGAAGGTGACTAAGAACACCTGAGAACTCAACATGGGTAAATTAACCTCGACATGGGAAGGCCCTTACCGGGTTTCAGCCATCACTGGTAAAGTATCATACGAGTTGGAAAACCGAGATAAGCTGTCCAACAACTGGAACGTGGCTCATCTAAAAACATATTATTGCTGACAAACAACAGTCAAATGGAAAGCATGCGCTGCAATGTTTTTAACGAGGCAGCAACGGCAAGCATACTACAAAACCAGCAGTGATAAGACCTTCGGTGACAAGGCAAACAAACAAGTTTCCACTCGGGGACGATAACGTAATCTTTGCTTCGATAGAAAATTCCCACCGGGAAGTTAAGTTTGCTATCGAACAAAGGTTACACGATCGTTCACGAGCACAAATCACTAGAGGATTGTTAGGTATTCTTTCGCTGGACAGAATGCATTCCTACGGGAAAGCAAAATATGTTACCGGGCGAAGGGTTACGTAGCAATTCAATGGTGGAACCTTCGAAGATACAAGACTTCTAGTGTTCCAACTCGCATTATTCGCAGTAGAACACTGGGGGGGATAATGATATGATTATAAGGAAACACTTAATGCCATATCAACCGGGAACGAAACTCTGGCAAGGCAACACTGAATGACACATTAACCGGGAACAAAAATCCGGCAAGGCAACACTAAATGCCACGTCAACCGGGAACGCAAATTCGGCAAGGCTACACTGAATGCCACATGTCATCGGGACCGGGGACTGCATAGGCAGCCCCGTAGAAACAAGTTGTACAAGATAGCCATAAGTCATGGCAACTTCTTTTCTACATAGCAAAATGCCTATGTAAACTATGAAAACAGAAGGAATGAAATGAAATCCTTTTGCTTTTATCTTGTTTCTTGTCTGAACGATGAGCTAATTTTGTCCTTTGAAAGTTAAACAAGTACTTCAAATGTTAGTGCCGTAATGAATAGGAGATGTCCTCTTCAAGAGCATCGCAAATATAAGAGGGCCCTCTCTTATAAAAACCCTCATGTTAAAGAGTTGGTTCCGGAAGAATATATGCCCGGAACCAAAAATGTTATCAGGGGAAAACACACCCGAAGCCACAAATGAAAAAGACGCAGAAACCAAACTTACGCAAATACTTATTGAAACCCTCATGTAAAAGGGATAATTCTCGGAGACAGAAGTGCATCGAAGAAAATGCATCTGAGACCACATACAGGAAAATATGCACAGATATTCAAGCAAAAGTAAGACTTGATCAAACATTTGAGCGAAAATATGTCTTCATTTACAAGAATGTGCCAAAAGAAATACAAATCGGGGAATGAAAAGGCTAATCTATAGCATCACTGGAATCGGGAGGAAGAGAAGTATCCATATCCCCGAGAGCAGTAGACAGTCCAACCGATGGCTCAACATCTTCCCTAATTTGATCTTCGGCATCATCGCCTTCCCATTGCTCTTCAGTGTCAGAAATCTCGAAACCAGAATCAGAAGAACTTGGAGCATCAGACCGCACTGGGAGTCCTTTTTTTGCAGCCAACTCAAGATCGCATGCCTTAGCAATTTCGGTATCAATATCAACAACGCCAACTTTGGCTCCTTCCAAGGTCTTTCTCCTCATGCTGTACATGGTGTAAGTTTCTTCAACAACGTGGGCAGCCTCTCGGCACCTGAGTTCTTCTTTGAGTTAAGTGAGCTCGGCAGACAGATTGTCTAGGGTGGACCTAGCATATCGGAGACTAACATTAAGGTCATGGACAGTCGAATTATAGAGCTTGTTGTGATCAATAGTTTTCTTATACTTCTCCTCCAACCGGGCATGTATCACCCCCGCAGTAGCAAGCTCTTCGGCCTTAGAATTCAAGGTTGCTTCTAAATTAGTTACCCTTTAAGCAGCAGCAACCTCACGATCATTGGCTGCAAAAATGGCATTCTAGACCTCAGCCCATTTGGTTTTGATTTCATCAAAGCCGGCCCTCAACGGCCCAAACTCATGGCTGAGGGTTACCATTTATTGCTCACTTTGCTGCAAACGGGATTCCAACACAACGGCCTCACTGGCCCTGGTTTCCAGTTCCGAGAGGCGAAGAACAATATGGTCTTATTCCGCCAAAAGTTGATCCCGTTCAAAAGAGAGTTCCTCCTTCTTGCGGATTAACTTTTGCAGGCCCTCGGAAGCAAGCAAATTGGACTGCGAGATCAGAAGAGGTAAATCTTAAAATGCACTCATTCAGAAGCTGGAAACAATAGCAGAGAAAGGAAGAAACATACCGCTACAGCATTATGCATAGCATTTGTAACGACCCAACCGGTCGTTTTGACTTTTAGAATCCCGTTACCCTAAATAAAACTTCTCATATGTGCTTTAAATGATTTATGACTTGTGGGGATGGTTGGTTCGGGATTTGGAAGTGTTTGGGTTGAAATCGGAACACTTGGTTTCTTAAGTTGGCTTTAAAAGGCCAAGTTTGGCTTTGGTCAACATTTTAAGCAAACAGACTCGGATCAGTATTTTGACAGTTTCGGTAGGTCCGTATCATGATTTGGGACTTGGACATATGCCCGAAATCAAATTCCAAGGTCCCTAGTCCGAGATATGAAATTTTGATTTAAAAAACAAAATTTAAGTTTAAATAGTGACCGAATGTCGAATCATGTGCAAACGACCACAGAATAGAATTTTGATGATTCCAATAGCTCTGTATGATGATTTTGGACTTAGGAGCGTGATCGGAATTTTATTTGGAAGTTCGTAGTGAAATTAGGCTTGAAATGGCTAAAACAAGAATTTAAGTTTGGAAATTTGACCGAGGAGTTGACTTTTTGATACCGGAGTCGGAATACAGTTCCGAAAATTTTCATAGCACCGTTATGTCATTTATGACTTGTGTGCAAATTTGAGATCAATCGGAGTTGATTTGATAGGTTTCGACATCGAATGTAGAAGTTGAAAATTTTTAGTTTCATTAAGCTTGAATTGGGGTATGATTCGTGGTTTTAGCATTGTTTGATGTGATTTAGAGGTTCGACTAAGTTCGTATGATATTTTAGGACTTGTTGGTATATTTGGTTGAGGTCCCGAGGGCCTCGAGTGAGTTTTAGATGGTTAACGGATCAAAACTTGGACTTAAAAAGCTGCTGCAATTTTTCTCTTCTGCTGGAAATTCTGGGCTGTGATCGAGCCCAAGATTCAGGCCCAAACTCGAGGCCCAAGATCGAGCTCCCAAGATCGAGCTCCCAAGNGATCGAGCTCCCATGATCGAGCTCCCAAGATCGAGCTCCCATGGTCGAGCTCCCATGATCGAGCTCCCAAGATCGAGCTCCCATGATCGAGCTCCCGAGATCGAGCTCCCGAGATCGAGCTCCCGAGATCGAGCTCCCGAGATCGATCTCCCGAGATCGAACTGGGCAGATCTGTAAGTTATAAAAAACCATAGGCATTCGATCCATTTGTCATTTTTGACCAACTTGAGCTTGAGCAGAGGCGACGTTTGGCAGACTTTCAAGGAAAGACATTTGGGGTAAGTGATTCCAACTCGGATTTGATCTATATACAAAAATATATCATTGTTTTCACCATTTAATTGGTGTTTTGAGATTGCAATTTAGAAATTTTAGAAATCTCATAAAAATGAATATTTGCGATTTCGGTATCGATTCGGAGTCGGATTTGAGTAAAACTGGTATGGTTGGACTCGTAATTGAA